>MU223748.1:264513-282246 GCA_018584345.1 Thuja plicata
AGGGAGGGTGTGTGTGTGTGTGTGTGTGTGTGTGTGTGTGTGAGAGAGAGAGAGAGAGAGAGAGAGAGAGAGAGAGGAATGTATGTGTGTGTGATTAATAAATATATAAAGGTAGCTATAGGGAGAGTGTGTGAGGGTATGTGTGCAGGGTCATGATATGCCAAACTAGGCCCTTAAGTGGCAATAAAAATTCTAAAATTCACGGTTAGGAAAGTTGACGTAAAAATTTGAACAAGTTATCAATATTATATGAAAATGTGTAAGAAGAGAATTGGTATCAAATTGAATTTAGTGTCTAAGCTACTATCCCTTTTTATATTAAAAAATACTCTAAATGGTGAAATTTCAAATTTTAATGCAGTAGTGTGAAAATTACAGGAAAAGGATAAGAAGTAGGTGTATGTCTGGGCAGCTTAAACACAATCAAATGATAAAAAAAAATTACAAAATTCTAGATATATGTACTAGACTCATGTTTGGATGTGACACATATTTTTTTGTAATTTTTTCAAAGTAAATAATGAATTATAATTTTTCTAGTCCAACTTTTACAGAATATAAAAAATATCATGTCTGGCCACCTTAGCTTAATCTAAAATTCATAAATTTTTTATTTTTTTTTATTGTAGCAAGCAAAGCATAGAATGTGACTTATGTTTCATATTTAAAAAATGTTATAACGTTTGAAAGTTGTAGCTATTTTTCAATCAATCTATCAATCATGAATAAAAAGATAAGAAGTAGGTGTATGGTTGACCACCTTAAACACAATGAAATGATAATAATTTTTTACAAGATTCTACATATAAGTAGTAGACTCATGTCCAGATATGACGCATATTTTTTTGTAATTTATTTTCAAGTAAATAATTATTTATGAATTTTCTTCTACAACCTTTCTAGAATATAAAAAATCTTGTGTCTAACCACCTTAACTTAGTCTAAAATTCATCAAATTGCAAAAAAATTCTTTATTTCTTGTAGTAGGAGAAGCATAGAATGTGACACATGTTTCATATTTAAAAAATGTTATACCATTTGAAAGTTATAGCTATTTTTCAATTAGTCTACCAATCAAGACTTCTTTTTCACATTGCCACTTTTTGGCATACCATGATCCTAATAATACCCGTGAGTTAGAGAGATAGATATGGATATAAAAATAGATAGGGATAGAGATCCATAAATATACCACAATATCATCATGTAATATATAGCTTACTATCCGCGTAACCATTGCACCCCTCAAAAGTGCAAGTACTAGTTGTAGCGTGTTTGAGGTAGGCTATGTGCATGGAATGAGGCATAGATATAGCATTAAAACTTGACTCCCTGACTAATTTAATGCTCTTTCTACAAACACCTCCTTCAATATATAATGTAAATTAAAAAATTTGCACCTGTAGGTCTAAAATTATTGTTATTATGAAACTAAATTGAAATGTGCTTTAAATGAAAAATACTTAAAATGTCAGGAGAAATATAGGAAGAAAATTGAAAAAAAGGTAAATATAAAGAAGAAAATGATTTTAATCGAAATACAAAATAGATCTTGGGTTAAACTTGCACACACTTTCCAAAGAAAAATATAATTGATTTTTTTTTTAAAACTGAAAACATTAGTCTAAATGCCTTTACAAGGTAGGGAGTAAGAAGAGACAATACCATCATCTGTTCAAGATCAGATTAGCGGTGAATTTAACATGTGCCATTTGAGAATATAGTATAATTTGTACATACAGTCACAACTCTTTTCCAAAAGCCTTTTTCTAGTTAGTATTATTAGTTGTGATAAGAAAAATCCATTTCAAAATCATATTCTCAGTATGAGCTTTATTTTGGATACTTTAGGAACCCTTCCGGAATAATGCAAATCTCAAGTGCCCTCTCATGGGATGCCTAACAAGGTCCACACACAAGCATGGTGAAAAAAAACATTTTCATTCTTGCATCTCTAATTTTTTGCAATATTAAATTATACATGTTGAAAATTGTGAGCATATTACATTAAAAATAAAAAATCATTTTAGTTTTGTAATGGATACAAAATGAAGTGATGATGATACCATTTTGGAAAGAATTGAATCTTCTAGTATACTTTATGGGCTAATGAATACAAAAAAACTACTATTGGATGTAGTGAAGCAACATCTAGTTGGATGTTTGAGTTAGAGATTGTCAATGTTTATAATATTTAGAAGCATACTTTTCCAAGAAGAAATTATAAACTCTCTTCTCCACAATAGAATGTGGTCTCACCCAACTGAAATTTTTAAAATGCTACTATTGCTAAGAAAAATAAGGTAGTGGAAGATGCTGACAAGGTAAATAAAATTCCAAATATCTTAAATCTAGAGGATATCTAAATAAAATTATCTACAAATTTTAATTTATGTTATCTCTTTTCAGCATGCTTGATTCTATGAGGCGCCTAGTATGTAAGGAGACAATTTAACCTATGTCATCTGAGTACATATAATTATTTGTAAATATGGTCCCATTTTTTGTCCAATAATATCAATAGTCATAAGAAGGGCTATTTTAAAATCACACGTTCTCACTATGGGCTCTATTGTGGCAGTCCTATATGGAATTTGATGGAAATCCTTGTACAAAGGACAAAACTTGTCAAAAATGCCTCTGTAAGTTTTTGAAATTATTTTCTATAAAGGGATGGAGCTTATTCAAGTTATCATTCCCAAGTATTTTTATGAGGTAAAGTCAAGATTGGAAAAGGGATTTTGATGCCTTAAGAATTACATCTTGAGACTATAATCAATCTTTACTCTTGTAGAAAATATAGAAGATGCTACTGGTTACAGAAATGCCATATGGTTGAGTTCCTAACTGGATATAGCCATATACCAGATTCTTCAATATATTCTTCCTTTAGAATTACATCTTGAGACTATAATCAATCTTTACTCTTGTAGAAAATCTAGCAGATGCTACTAGTTACAGAAATGCTATATGGTTGAGTTCCTAATTGGATATAGCCATATACCAGATTCTTCAATATATATTCATTTTTGGCATGTTTTGAACCTACTGCTAATACATTTTATGATAGTAAAAAGAAGACAACGATGGCCCTCCAATGTTTTGAAATCAAAACAGTATCAGTAATTGAAACCAAATCAAACCATCAAATGCTAGAAAGAATTGGCATTCTTTAAAAATGAGGTCAACAGGTTGACTTAATGCATACCATATGTATATAATTTTCTTAAGAAAAAGAAATGATAAAGCCAAATTGATATAAAAGTTGAGAACTGTTGTAATTGGCAGATTTTCTAAATTATCAGTAATTAAAACCTTGTGACTAATTAAGTAGTTGTGAGTTGTAAGAAAACATATAGGAAATTTGAGTCGTTAACAAAAGAAAAAGCATACGGGTATAACTGTATATTTATAAGTAACAATTCGGTGAAAATGCACACTTTTTATATCAAAGCATATAAAGATTCACCAAAATACCAAATTCATCATTATATTTATTTTTGGCCTATTCTAAACCTAATGCTAATACATTTTATGATAATCAGAAAGAAGACAATGATGACGCTCCAATGTCTTGCAATCAGAATAGTATCTGCAGTTGAAACCAAATCAAACCTTCAAATGCTGGCAATGATTGACATTCTTCAAAAAGAAGTTTAGCAGGTTGACATAATTCATAGTATGTATATATCTATATGATTAAGAAAAAGAAATGATAAAGACAAGTTGATAAAAAAAAAATTGATAAAAGAAGCAGCAAGAAGGTGTTGGCCCGAGGTACATAAACAAGTTGATATAAAAGTTGAGAACTGTTGTAATTGGCATATTTTATCAATTATGCAGTTATGGGTTGTAAGAAAACATATAGGAAATTTGAGTCGTTAACAAAAGTAAAAGCATGCAGGTACAATTGTCTAGTTATAAGTAATAATAATGCAATGCTGAAACTTTTTACTAAGAAATGGCAACAATTTTTGTTTTATTATTATACTTCTCATGCTCCATTTATATCTTTGGGAAAGACACAGCAGTAATTTAATTTGTATGGAAACTAATCATTTCTTTAATACACAAATTGAAGTGTATTACTGACATCACAATACATTGTATACAAATGTCACATCATATCGCATCATGATATCTAAGTATTGCATATGTAGAGTACATATACATGTTGTATCTCTGCATCAAGCATTAGGTGCTATGGTCAAACATGAATTGCTAATGAAGGTAATTATTAACTCAAAATCCACATCATGTCTATTACTTAGTGTTATCATTGATGGGCTTATATCAATTTAGGATCTTGGTTCATGTTGTACTACAAACATTATCTTCGTGAGTCAAATAAGAGATATATTCATAAATAAATAATGATAGTTTTGTGTGTGTGTGTGTGTGTTAATTATAATTTAAACTTATTAGAAAATACCAATACACTACTCCTATTTTCTAAATCAACTTAAGTAATTGAATACAATCACTTCTAAACCATCTACTAAAGTAAGACTTACATTGAATTGATTTTTATTCATTCTAATAAAATTTCAATTGTAATATGTTTGTTATTTCACCTTGTCTCAAACAAATAACATTTTTATAGAACTCTAAATAGACAAATTTTAAACAATTAACATAAATTAATATTATGATTGACCAAACATAATATTCAATAACATTTGATTTCTTATTTCAATTTTTACCCTATTTTTATGTAGCAAGTTAAAGATTATTAAAATTGAACATAAATATCAACACAATTCCCAAAATACTAAAATGCTTTGTAACCATATTAGAAAGTGAATTAATATTTTGCTTTGCCTATACTAATGTAATTTATATTTATAGGCATGATCCCCAAGAAAGAAAATTAAAATTGCATATTTTAAATTTATATTAGAAGTTTAATACGTAACTCTCAAGGCAGCCCATTTTCCCAAGAATTTTCTTGTGGAATCCTTTACATTCTATAAGCAAATGAAGTACTATTACATACGCAACCATAATTTACAAGATAAATATGAAAACATGTGTGGAGCTTTTCATTGGTTAGGAAGGAAGGATTCAAATGTGAAATATAGAGAAGTTTATAAGTCCACAGATCTGGTAGACCAAATAAATTGATTGATACCTAACTTATAAGCATTCGATATAAGGATAGAGTAGACAATGTATACGAAGACAATTGACTTATTTAGAACCAAGTAGGTAAAGGCAGGCAAGTGTTTGAAAATCAACAATTATACACCAAATCAGTCGCCTAAATAAAAGGACAATTCATTTTAATTTACAAGGATAAATATGAAGACAAGTATGTTGTTTTTCATTGGTTAGGAAGGAAGGATTCAAATGTGAAATATAAAGAAGTTGATAAGTCCACAAACTGGTAGACCAAATAAATTGATTGATACTAACCTATAACTATTTGATACAAGGATAGAGTAGACAATTATACGAGGACAATTGACTTATTTAGAACCAAGTAGATAAAAGCAAATGTTTGAAAATGAACAATCATACACCAAATAGTCGCCTAAATAAAAGGACGATTTATTTTAAAGCATGTTTATTTTTGTTTAAATCTCCTTATACAGGCACCAAAGAAGTCGCAGCTGCTGGAGAGCTGATGACAGTAGTTTAGAATCTCTCGAAAGCTATTATATACCTATATGTTCAATCACGTGCATGACCTCACTTATATTAAATATCTAGACAGACCCAATACTTTAATTTAAAATCTTTCCATGTGGGACAGGGCTGATGATCTCAAATGTTCAGGGAAAAGAATTAATGTTTTGATGACACCGAGACATGGAATTTAATTTAACTTATCACTCAAGAGTTTAATTTATTGAGTGAAAAGATATATTGATGGTGTCAGGGAACTGGCGACACCAATCCCAAATGGGCTCACTCTACATTGTGACAACATGCAATAAAGAAAATAATAAGAGTATTGCCTTCTGAGCATCGTACCCAAATGCAAATGATGGCTGGTGCATTAAGTATAAGGTAAATGCAGAAACTAATAAAGCATAGACAGATTGACATACAATTTAATCGAGATTTTATACATAATTGACCATCTACTCAAGATCGATACATAATGAATGATAGACTGTGATTCCATTTCCTACCTCGGTTGGTAAGAAGTTTTCTTGCAACTATTTTCATTAGCTCAACATCATGGCAAATAAATGCTAGTGACCTTTTTCTTTTTAATTCTTTGTGTGGGAAGGTATGGTAGTGGCTAAATAGCCAACTAAAACGTATCGTTTATAGAAGGATTGATGAAAAAAAAGTTAAGTGTCCCCTGCATAAGAGGATACGTTATAGTTTGATGTTTAGACGTTTCCCGTTCCTATATGTACGCAGAGGGTCCACCAATGAAACTACCAGGATAAACAGTACTCTTCATATGGCGCTGAAAATTTATTGTAGACAAAATTGATTTAGACAATAAATTTACTTGAGTGTTATGTTACTTACTAAAATCGACTACTCATCTCTCGGCAGCGGCTATGCAGCCACAGAAATAGACATCATACCAAGAAGCACTTTGTACACTTAATTTTTTTCTCCTGAAAAGTGCCTTCTTGATTTAATGTCTATTTTCATGGCTGCATAGCTGCTGCCATAGGCATTTTACCTTCCAAACTATTTTTATAGTACATGACAAGAGTACTTAGCTTGGCTGTCCAAACAAAATACATTTTAATAAACCATTATGATTGATCGATAGTGCCTCAACATAATCAATCACACTATATGCCTAAAGAAGATTCACATCAAAAGATCCCTTCCAAGTCATTCAAATAAAGTGTGAAATCAATCCTTTTGGCAGCTATCAAAATCTTTTGGACGATTGCATAATAATGACTGCACATTAATATCTGACCACGATGAAATAACTATCCACCAAAGATTACTGTAGTCGGTAATGTCTATCGAGCAGGCAGAGTTTAACTGTTATAATTTTATTTAAGCCATCACAAAAAGTTTGGTTCCTGATAGAACTCTTAGGCATGGATTCTATAATCAACATCCCTATCTAAGATCTAAAGTATCGAAGTTATCTGCTTAGGAAAATGTGTGCTGTAATATTTCCTTTTAAACACATCTGTTCATTACGTTGCTATGGCATTTAGAGATATATAAAAGTGCTTCATACTTTCTTTAAACAAAGTGGAAAGAATAGCTCATTAGTTTGATTTATCATGCACTTAACATATGCATGTATCTAGTTACCTATGCATAACTAAGTGCTTATAGTATATAATTAGACATATGTTTATTGAACCTTTTCTTTCAATAAAAGAAGATTTGAAGATTTGTAAGGTAGATCAACACAATTCTTAAGTAGTTGTTTGAGGGTTGCATTTAAGGAGTAAAAATATGCTTTCAAACTTATCCTTGGAGTAAATTCATAGATATTATTAATGAACTATAAAATATTCTCATTACTACAACTCCAATCCTTGAAATTATTGCATTCTTTCTTTCTCAACATTTAGAAGATTTCTAGCTCTTATCTAATATTTGACATCCAATGATTTTGAAAAAGAAACAAATAGCCAATTGAGTACTATAAATGCCACACTCAAGAATGAGGTTAAGAAACATATGTTCCATTAATACAATGACATATTCATCCAAAATCTAACAAATTGTTCCTTAAGCTATCATTCTCAACTTTATCATAAGACCTTTATGGGGGTCTACCAAAGGAAAAATAATGGCATTAGGATTTTCTCTTCTATTACTTTCTCAACCAAAACACTACACTGCAAATCGTCTCTCATTTTACCATTTTCAAATGATACATATAATCATCCTTAGATGTATTCCAGTGGGAAAGATCTATGAAAGACTTTCTCTCCGCCCTTCCATAATGGCATCGTGAAGCCACTGGTGCTCTAGCCATGTCCACGAGCAAGAAATCTAATATAGACCCAAGTTAAATTCAAGGAGTCTTCTCATATACCATACTAACTAAGGACAGTGCCATCTCTACAATTTCACATAATGAATAAGAGATCTATAATGAGTTAAAAATACTACTCACAACATTACATGGATTTTTATCTAATACCAAATTAGAAATAAACCTTGCAACCTACCAAAATCTTACAAAATATTAACAACAAAGTAGAGGGAGTACAAAAGGCTTATCTCTTTAAAGCTAAACATTTTGATCTCCACCTCTATGAACAAGACTCCTTCCCCTCTCAAACCTATCATTTTCTCACAAACTCAACAAAAGGATTCTCCAAAAGGAGAAGTATGTAACACCCATCCTCCCTTCTCAAACTCAATATAAGAAAGATTAACTTCAAAGACTTGGATGGAGAGAGGACACTTGTCACCTTCCCATCCATTCTTTCATGTGGCATTGTCTTCATTTAATAGGGGACAAAAAGTATGACACCTCATCCTCAAGGTCTTTCCTCATATATGAGGTATAGAGGTGAGGTTGATACCCTTATCCCATCTGACCTACCCGTGCTTCAATCCTCATATCAACTTACAAGCTCGTCATCCTCATTAATATTATATGTCCAATAAGTACCCTTTTCATAGGTGTTGACCTTAGGGGTCTATTTTGAACCAAAGTTCATTAAATTGACCTCTCAATACTTTTTTAAATCCCAAAAAAGGTCAAATCCGAAATTCAAATACAGTTAAGGTTTCCCATCTCTAAATCTCACTTACACAGTTAAATAATATGGTTTTACTCCCAACAAGCCTATACAAAACTCCTAAACCACAATAGTAACTCCTTCAAAGCATGAACAAACAAGGACACTTTATAATATTCCTTATTTATCTTCTAAGGCAAAAATGCTTGAGATTACAACTTCTCAAAGGAATATTTGGTTTGATAGACATTTCTCTTTCTCCTTTAAGAACACTTACTTTTTTGCACAAGATAGTCGCAAGTATAATTAGGTCACCATTCAAAATCATACTAGTTGTTAATTACATTCCCTTAATTTTACTTTATATAATGTTCTATCATAAAATTGTAATTCATATCCAACATTTTCCAAGTGCAATACCTCTCCAATACATCAGTTAGAGGAAAGAATTCAAAATGCCAAAAGTGAAATACTATATTCCTCGGACCCCCTATTAACAATCATTTATAAAATGCATTTTCATCAAAGTATCTCAAAGGAGAAAGATATATATATGTGTGTGCACAATTGCCATCAAATTTTTCAAGAAAAACAAGAATATTATCATTCAACACCTCAATTCACACCATTAACATAATCCTCTATAAATGAATGTGCCTCTATAAATAAACACATTCATGAATTTAAGATTTTATTAGATATGTGAGAGGCGGGGTCTTACAAATTCATGGAAAATGCACAATTTTTAAATCGAAGAAGATAAAGATTCAACAAAATTGTCTTTTGTGAAACTGATTCAAATGTGATCCCCTAAAGTTGATAAAATGGTTATTCACGTGTAGTCAAAAGAAGATATGACAAAGAATAAATATGTATATGACCCACATTGATGAAGAGAATGAAAGACGGAACCATTTTGGGAGGCCTGTTCAATGGTAGGTTTTGTATGACCCACATTGATGAAGAGAATGAAAGACGGAACCATTTTGGGAGGCCTGTTCAATGGTAGGTTTTGTATTCATCAACGACCTCAGATGGTCTGGAGTCTTTGGCAGAAGGATGTCCGCCACAGTTAGAGAATCATCGTTCTTTAAAAAACTTCACAAACCCAGATCAATCTGCCATGGTAGGTTTTGTATTTTCTAAACTAGGGTTTAATAACCAATCAGTGGATTACAGCTAAACCTTGAACCCTCAAAGCATTACGCAGTAAGGTAGGTGCCAATTCGTGAAAAATCAAATCTGGTTTGGCTTCCAGATGTATGGACTGAGATAGCCACTGACTGACGAATGAGGTGTGCTATGAAGAAAATTAATAACTCGGCTTCAACAACTAAAATAATGAACATCAAATTAGCACTTTGTAAATAAATGGAATTAACACAGATTTTAAAGAAGATTGTTTCTCAAAACTATTCAATAGAAATCTATACAATCGTATAATCATAGAGGCCTTGGAAAAGGGAATTTTAAACAAAGAAGGATTTAAGCAGAAAGGCTCTTTGATTTGATCATATTAACAACAAATTTATCAGACGGTAGCATGGACTTTTAGCAAAAGCTCGCCATTATCAATTGCCATAAATTTCGTCGGCAATAAACCAATCAAAAGCCTTACTATCATATATTGCCCAAAAAAAGAAAGAACCAAAGAGAACAAAATCCTACGAAACAAGGTAAAATCTCCATGAAGAAAAGGAAAAATAACTAGCAAATCACTTAACATTAATTTTAGGCTGGAAAAAGTTGAGGTCTCTACAACTTCATTTTATGTATACTTGAGACAGATGACTGATTTATCGTCGGATTTTAATAAACAAAAGATGAATCAAAAGTTGTTTCCAACAAAGCATCACAAAATACTGTTGCAAAACGAAAAGTAGAACTATAACTATCGGGAGTTTAGAGCTACGCTAGAGACAAGATTTTTGCAAGTAAAATAGTCATTCAACAGAGACATGCTCCTCTGTATGCTTAATGCAATTTTAAACTCTGGATTGTTTTGCCACACCCGAACCCAGCTGGGAACTTAATAACAATCGGTGATATGTATTCTCTAGGGTTTTGAATCCCTTGCCACACCCTTGCATTTTGTCCATCCCTCGTTGCCAGAAGCACATTACTCGCAGTTGTCCTCACTATGGAAGCAGTGGACGATTGTGGACCTAAAGTTTTCACATTTCCGCTAGATTCACTACTAAAGTTTTAACATTTAGGTTTCAAACCAAACTTAAATAAATAAATAAACACACCCAAAAACCGAGTGCAAGGGCATCATATCTGAAACTTTCAAGGAGGTATTATGCCATACATTTAAAAAAAGGTACCTTAGTATCACATGTTGTGAATAATGAAAGAGCAAAAAAGAAATGAAAAACAATAATTAACATAACAAAACAAGAGAGTACACACAAATTTATAGTGGTTTGGCTTGAGCCTACATCCACTTTTGAAGCAAGGGAATACTTAATTAATCAGAGTAAAAAGCATCTTTAAAATGCATAACAATTTGAATATTAATAGAGCTCCATTTGTCCATTCCTTATTCAACAAGGAAGCTGAAGAGCCATCAGCAATTGGAAGGAAAAGATAATAAACTGTTGGGCTTCACACCCTAACAATCTTCCGCTTGAAGACCAACTATTGAAGAGAAAAATTGATTCCCCTATTCTGATCCTTGTTATCACATTCTGGAAATGCCGAGAGAAGCTTGACAAAACTCGAACTTCTCCCGTGTAACCACATTTGTTAAAGCATCAACTGGATTCTCCTTGGCATCAATATTTACCTCATGAAGCTTGCCTTCTTCAACTACATGTCGAATGTAGTGATAACGTAAGTCAATACTCTTAGAATAGAGTTGAGATGTATGATGCTTACTCATAAATATAGCACTATAACTGTCACAAAACAAATTAAAATCCTATTGCTTCAGGCCCAATTTGGTGTACAAAAGCTGCAACCATACCATCTTATTTTCTCCCTCAGATAGAGCCATATACTTAGCCTCTACAGACGATTGTGCAACTGTATGTTTCAATTTAGAACCCCAACTGATAGCTACCCCAACAAATGTGAAAACATAACCAGAAGTAGATCTTCATTTGTGTACATTCCCACCAAGATTCTAATCTACAAATCCCTGTGTAGTTGTACCTTATCTTTTCCAAAACACAAAGAAAAATCAGAAGTACCTTTTAAATACCTTAGAATCCATTTGATATCCTCCCAATGAGGTTTACCAGTATTACTCATAAATCTTCTTAATACTCCCACTACATGAGCAATATCTGTGGGAGTAGAAATTATAGCATACATAATACTCCCAACCGCAGATGTATAAGAAATGTCTTTCATAAATTCTTGATCCTCTAAGTTTTAGGACACATTTCAGAAGACAAATGAAAAAATGAGAAGCTAAAGGAATGCTTACCGACTTAGCTTCTAACATACCAAATATGTCCAATACCTTTTCAATGTATCATTTTTCTGATAACCAGATTTCTCTTTTGTTCCTATCCTGAAAAATAGTCATTCCAAGTGATCTTTTGGCTGCCCCCAAATCTTTCATGGAAAATTTATTAGCTAATTGTTTCTTAAGCTCATAAACAATCCTTATGCTAGTGTCGGTCACTAACATGTCATCTACTTAAAGTAGGAGTATAAAAAAATGAACACCATTAGGTAACCGTTTAAAGTAGAGACATGGATCAACTTCAGAGTGTACAAACTTATGTTCTATCATAAAATGATGAAATTTGAGATATCATTGTCTTGGGGCTTGCCTAAGCCCATAAAAACTCCGCTTCAACCTATAACAAAGATGTTCTTGATCCTTTTTGGCAAACCCTTCAAGCTGCTCCATATACAACTCTTCATCAACATCTCTATGTATAAATACGGTCTTAACATCCAATTGTTCAAGCTCGAGATCCCAAACTACAACCAAACCCAAAACAACTGTAATGGTAATCATTTTCACCATGGAGAAAAAATATCATTAAAATTGATGACTTGCTGCTGAGCATACCACTTGACAACTAGTCTGGCATGGAATCATTTTCTGCCTCCATCTTCTTCCTTCATTTTGTAAACCCACTTATTCCTTAATGCATTTTTGTTAGGAGGAAGAGGCACCTAATCCCATATTTGGTTTTTAATTAATGAATCTATTTCTTCTCGCATTGCAGCTTGCCATTGATCAAATTTTACATCCTTCATAGAAGCTTTAAAAGTCGTTGGCTCTTTCTGATCAGACATTAATAATATAGGCTTTGCCTCTTCAGTAAACAATAATTCATAATTAGAGTACTTAGAAGGAAATTTCCTCTATCTGGAAGACCTTCTCAGTTCAGTAATTTTATCTCAAGTTTGATTCTAACAATATGACCTCTCATTGAGATCAGTAGTAGCAGTATTATGTTTCTTTTGCACAATCTTATTAGCAAAACCTCCCGGTTGAAAATTAGTCATGTTCCTTGGCATAATTCAGACTACGATCACTACCATAATCTTCATTCTGAGACAGAATTGACTATGTGAGAGTCTAATTGACCTCCAAGGAAGGCATTTGAAGCGATGAATTTGTAGGCAATGCTGAATTGAGAGGGAAATTATAACAGCTACCCATGATGCGTCTTTACGTGGGGTTTTGGTCAGTTTCGCAGAGACTATCATTGTCCTCATATGCACATAGACTAGCATTATATGTTTTTGTTACATTGTAATTGCTTTCTGTGAGAGGTGTACCAAAGACCGCAAGTAATGAGTTGTGACTGGCATCGTGATCATCCCATTCATGGATAACAAAAACCATGGTTGGAGAAACCATGAATGATCTGGAAGTCTTAGTGCAAGGAACTATGGTTGAAGGAATCATCAATGATGCCTAGCCACCGTTTCCTATTCTACTGTCAACATTTGGAAGGGGCAGTGAATTGTCATGAACCATTTCTTGACAAGAACAATGTGGAAGACTATTTTCTGAGCCAGCATTGCCATGGTTTGTGACTGCTGAGAATTGTGAGATACTCAGATCATGTTGAAGTTCTCTATGAACAGATGTACTATGCTCTATTCTTGATGTGTCTAAACAAATTTCCTATTCTTCACTAGACTTTATACCTAGATTACTACCAAAATGCGTGATATTATAGTCACTTGAGAAACCAGAAGTCTAAGAAGATTGTGATGAACCTGGCATAGGGGCTGAAAAAGAGGTATGAGAATGAATATTTTCATAAGGCACTGATTGCAAACTAAAACTTGATGACTCCTTTAAATTACCAAACACTTCCGAGGGCACATACTCTGTTAATTATGTTGGTTGAGTTTATAAAGCAACTCAAAGACCCCTCTATTTATACAATGCCAATGGGGAAAACATTCAAGGGGTTTAGGCAAGGTACGTAGATTGATTTTTTTTTAAAGCCCACTTATTTTGATGATTAGTTTCCTCACAATTTGCTTAGAAAGGGCACTTCTCCATGGTAATTGCCTTAGCTGGTCAAATTGATCTAATGCATCTGCTTGAAAAATGTTTTACAAGGTGCCTTCCTCTATTCACATCTTGCACTTACCATATATAATAAATATGGCGTATAAACGATAATGCTTAAAGATAGAAAAACAATGCTTAAAGATAGAAAAACAATAATTTCTATGAAAGGGGATCAGATCTCTCTACATGTCAAGCATACAGTCCCTTCAGTATTTTCATGTTCATCCAGAAAATAAAATCCTCTGAACATATGAAACTCATTCACTCTATGATGAGATGTAGCAAGCTTTAGTCCAATATCCTCAATTTCAGCACTTAACTAAGTAATGGAACAGATAAACAGGCTACTTAGTTTTGTGAGTGTGGATCTTTGAAGCCAATATCCAATTTGATCAGAAAATTCTCATTCCAAGTATGCATAGACGAAACCTACTTTTACTGGTTGCTCCTCTTGTCATCAGGGTAGACCATATTATGCCAAGTGTTGTCCATTCTACCAATCACACTCATCTCTGTTCTGAACTCTCGTTCCCCATTTTTCTCCTACACCACTTTGTCATTCATGGGTCATTAACAGACTTCCATCCAGGCATCCAAGAAGAATCATTATCGTCTAAGTTCCACACATACCGTGCAAGTATTCCGTCGCTCTCCAGCGTCACTCTGCGAATAAATCGTCCATCTCTGGCCTTGCCTTTTGTAAGCATGGAAATTGTCATGTTGATGGTATTTACCAGATGCAAGAGCCCACTCCTGTCAAATTTCAAGCTTCTTTCACCGTCTAGATTTTTGTCAGTCCAGTACGCACTTTGAGGCTCACCCACTTGTTCCATAGGGTAAAGCACCAAATTGTCGTCTTCCTGCAAGGCAAGCTCGAATAAAACACAACCAGCAGCTCCATCAAGATTTGGCCCGCTGCTGCACCGCCCACCGACATGTCCAAGAAACCCCTTGAATTTTCCTTTGTATAAAATCTGATTTCGTTTTTTCTGATCGAAATAGTTCTCTCTTGAAGTTATACCACATTCTTGAAGCAGATTTGAAATCTTTTTAATAATAATTTAGTGTAGGGCGGTGGCAAAGATGAATCCAATAAAAATTATCTTGCATTTACTGCAAAAGATTTCAATCGGATTGTACACTTAATTTTGATACTATATTTATTAAAAGATACGCAATCCAGTCTGTACACAATATAAATTATAGATTTCAAGTTAAATGAAATCTGATTTGATTTGGTTTGTTGATTTTCTAAGACTGAAAAAAGTTTACAATAGCTGAAAACAAGTTGAGAACTAGTAAAAAAAATTTCAAACGGTGTAGTGTTTAGATTTAGACAAGTTTTTTGTGAAAACATCACGTAATATAGTCTATTGGTTAATTAAGAGGCATTTCAATAACATTCTAGTATCCCTAAATTTTTCATATGTACTTCTCAAGTATCCAATTTATACACAAATCTATAACATACATATAATTCATTATTTTGAATACGATGTCCTAACACACACACACACACACATATATATATATATATAACTTTTCTTTTAACCCATTTTTAAATGTCACCTTGAAAATTCTCACTATTTGTATAATGTCCCAAGAAAATAATCATTTTCATTTCTCTCAAATATAGAAAGGTACAACAAATTTGAGTCAAATGAAAAATTAGAAACCGTCTTCAATCCAAACTTTGAAATTACAATCCCTTTTTGTTTCTGTCTGAACATAAAAAAAATGGTCAGGCGTGGTGCAGAAAAATGTCAAAAAAAATCATACTCTCCTTGTCACAAATCCCATTACCATGGAGATGTCTAAATCACACTTAATTTTAGTTGTTTTTGTTCTTATTACGCCGTAAGCGTTTCCATCTTGGAAAGCCCTGACCTATTTTTTATAATCAACGGTTGGGAGTGTTGGAGAGGGCAATGACTGCCATTCAAATCATCCCAACTATTAATTTTTCCTAAAATTCTATTGGTTGAAACTGTTAATTTTTAAGAAAATTCTATTGGTTGAAACAGTTAACTTGAAACTTAATCTCTATTTAACACTGTCCACTTCTTTTACTACAGACCATTATAATTAATAATGTTGGTGCCAAGTGTTTCACCAGCGACTCCCCACGCGACCAGAGTAAATGCAAGTGTGAAAATGACTTGGCTAAATAATATGATTACAGAGTTATTATTTACTCCATGCGTTGGCTTACCATTTTTCTTTATTATCATTTAAACTAAGTTTCTTGGCCTTACATATTAACTGATGATTATTGGCAGTTTGCAATTAGTGAATGCCTGCAGCATCGGAAAGATTATTTAAATAATTTTTTTAAGTTCAAACTTTTTACAAAGAGATAAATCGCATTATTTTTTAATTTTTAAAAATGCTTTATTTTAATTGGTTATATAATTTTAAGGTCATATTAATAAAACAATATATAATATATTAATAAATAATAGTATAATAATTTTTTACTATTTTTATGCATCAATTTTTTTTTATTTTAATAAGAACTAAAATTTATTATAGTATTATATTCTTTGCTTATAAAATTTTAATAATATATTATATGAATTTTTTTATAATAGCAATTTTTATGAAAAATTTGTAATGTCATGATAAAAAAATTAAAGGATATTTTCATATAATATATAATTAAGCTATTATAGAACATATAAAATATAAATTTATGTTTGATATTATTATTTAATTGAAATAAAAACACTTGTATAAATAAATAATGGTAAGTTTTAATAAAAAAAATTATTATTTTTAAAATTAGATATTTAATTTTTTAATAATAAATTATATTTTTACTGTCGTAGGCATTTCCATATGAGAAAGGCTAGGCTATTTTATACAATCAACGATGGGAAATGATGGAGACTAAATAACTACCATTGAATTCGTTTGAACCGTCCATCAAATTCTACCACTTTACACGTCATAAATCTTGAAAATTAGATGATACAAACTATATCCGTTGATTTCAATTTTAGGTTGACGTCATCTTTGTCCAACTACTCCACTGACATGCATTATAGTTGCTTGACAACTCATCGCTCTATTCG
Source organism: Thuja plicata (assembly GCA_018584345.1). Taxonomy (NCBI): domain Eukaryota; kingdom Viridiplantae; phylum Streptophyta; class Pinopsida; order Cupressales; family Cupressaceae; genus Thuja; species Thuja plicata. The sequence continues at coordinate 281,727 of MU223748.1, forward strand.
TCACAAGAAAGGTGTTTGACCTCATTGTCCAAGACGTGACTGAAAGACCATATTGATATCTGATTTGTTCAGTTTCATTGCTCATAGAGTATGGTGAAGCAACAACAAGAAGAGCGATGGAGGGCTCAAAAGTCACTTTTGGTGCAATCTGGTCAGAAGTATGCATTGTGTTCGTCATATCCTCCATTTATTGCAATTTATGAGATCACATTTCGAGAAAATCATGTTGTGTCCAAGCATCCACAATATGCGTGCATGTATATCTGGAGTTACTGGCACATATCTTCCTTGTGTATGCTTCAACATATTTCTTATATGCTTGCACGAGCATTTCCAGCGATAGTATCTTTCCAAATTTTTTATGCTTCGATAGATTCCCATTCCTTTTTCAACGCCTCTCATTATGCGCAGATATAGAGACACTAGCAAAGATGATGGATTTATCTTTATACCTGTACATTATGTTTACTTGGAGATGATCAACAAACTGATTCTTCACACATTGTGTCATCCTTTCACA
>MU223748.1:318098-334884 GCA_018584345.1 Thuja plicata
ATTTTCACATATGGGTCACCTTGGACCCATTAATGGGGTGAAGGTGGAAACAACTATGTGGGAGAAGCCATTTACCATGAAACAAGAACCAAATGCCTTCACAAGTCTACATTTTCATCACAACCCCCAAAACTTCCAATTCAACTCCCCTTATCACCCCCAAATACAACAAAATAATGGCTCTTGGATGCCCATACATCCAAGATTTTTCCCTCCTCTCCTTGAGAGGAGACTCTACCACCACAATAGCTTTCCCAACTTATTCCCTTCACCCACAATGGCTCTCTTCCCTCCCAATGGTGAGTTTGGTCATTCACTCCATTAACATCAACACATTCAAGCAAAATAAAACAAGGTATGCAAAGGAATTCACAATAAAACTAATACATTTAACAAAGAACTTATGCAAGTATGCAATTCCAAAACATGTCTACAACAAAAGATTCAAGAGCACAAGAAATGAATCTCAAGCTTGAGAGAACCAACCTTGCTCCAAGCAATTTTGCAAAATGAGGTTGAGTTGAGCACTATATCCTTAGTTTTTTTTTTCCTCCTTAGGTCAAATCTCCCAGTCTTCACTAAGTCTCCTTGTTGTCTCCAAATCTGGAGAGTGGGTAATCAATCCCCACTCTCCTCCAAACTTCCTCTAAAAGGTTTCCCTCACCAACTCTCATCTAGAAACTTTAGTGTGAAGTGACTTGAGTTCTCTGTTTCCTCCAACTTGTCTTTTCTTATAAATGAGAGGAAGACAAAATTTTTGGAGAAGATGATGGTCCTCACTCAACCCAATTTTCGCCACTTTCAAAATGGGTACTTTTGGAGGGTCATAAATGTGATTTTGACACCCAAATCATCAAAATCTAACCCCTAACCCCTACGGTACCTAAAGGGATAGCTTCTTTTTAAATCTTAACTACCATCCTGGGCTCATTCTAACCCTCCTAAAACTCACTAAGAGTTAACCCACGAAAATCTATGATGGGACTCTTGGGTTGGCTTCTAAGGCAAGTAATTTAACATGGGTATACTACAAGGTTGCCCTAGGGTGAGTGTCTAATCATCCTTGACTCGGTTAGGATTTCAAACTCACATGTACATGTGCCAATTGTCACCACAAAATACATTACATTTACACACATATTTGGCATGCCTAGTTGGATTTACAAATATGAACACAATTAAATTAACACTCATGCATATCCACTTTTACAAAAATAAATACATTACAACGAGGTTATTTCCCTCCTTAGGGTTAACCTTGGCTTTACATGAATTAACATTTACCCAAATTTGTTTCCCCGATATGAAACCATGGTTTATTCACCTGCACACTCAATCAAAGCATCAGTAGCCCAAGGAAGAAATCATGATAATACACATTTGAAAACATTTAGATAATCAAGAATTAAAGCATAAATTTTGAGATTAAGTCATTCATTTACTTACGCTTGATAATCATAAAAAACCTATATCTCACTCATTCTAGCACTTCAAAACTAATCGTTAATAGATACTAACAAAATTAAATTCCCTAGATCCACATTCATATTCTATAGGACATAGTTGTAACATTTTGAACATGAAATAAATTGTTAGAACATAACATCAAGACCAAAAATCTTAAGCATATACATATTCTCATTCAACTCACTAAATTACATCATCATATATCATTTATAATTTAAAGGACATTTGCAGAATCTAATCTTCAAACCCGATTTCATTCATCATCAAATTCACCTCAAAACATATTTATAATAACCAAATTATAGTAGTCAGAGTTAAATCTCTACTAAAACCATAACATCAAAACTAATCACAATGGCATATAGAAGTATATTGTAGTATCATCAAAGTGAACACCATCACAAGAATCCAACGATAGGAAGTCAATGACTTGCATATAATAATTCATCTAAATACTAAATAATCGAGGTAACCAAAATATGGAAATATCAGCTATGATATTTGTAGATCGGGGTAGGATCTCTCAGCAACTGTGCCACAGTATCATCTCTCTAGCCAAGTCATAAAGCATCTGGATCTCACAACATGCCCCAAGTCTAAGGCAGATCATATAAATTAAGTAGGCAAGAGATCTCTCTGAGGGTGTCATCTCTCGTGGGATCAAACATAGGCATGAATTCAAGGATAACTCCCCTTTGCATCCTTCAGGATGTCAAACCTAGGAGGTGAAACGAGTGGGGCCCTACATCATCCCCCAAGGGATAGGCTTACTCCTGGAAGCTGACACACCATCCCAAAGTAGCACGCCAGGGTGCGGAAACAATATCTAAACTAAACATGGGCATTCATAAAGAGGTTTTCTTAATGTCCACTCAGAATATTACCGATCCTAGCCACAACTAAAACACAGTCGAGGGATTCCCACAAGTTTAGTGTTACCCAATTAGACGAAGTGATACGTTTCTCCTTGGTGTTCTCCATGTACGCACTATCATTGGCCCACATTGAGCTTGATAGAGTCACAAACACATGACTGGCCAGCATAAGAAAACGTTCAGAATAGCCACCAAGATAAAAAAAAAAGTAAAAAAATAAAATAAATAAATAAATAAATAAGAAAACTCCAAAAGGGAAAATTATGAATTTCACAGTAAGTTTTCAAAATGAGCTCATTTTGGCAATAAATCCAAGGTAAAAATCATCATAAGTTTCAGATACAACAATTGGAAACTGATTTCAAATAAAGGAAAACCCATAATATGCTAGCCCACACAACATGTGGAAAGTACCACTAAGAAAATAAATAAATCTAAATATTCATTCTTAAAACAAAGCAAATGAAATCAGACACGTAAGAGGGAGTATCCACCAAGGATCTGGGGGTAACACTACTGAGTAACCGCAAGGCACATAGAAAATACTCACCTATCAGGCCTCAAACCACACCTACTCATTACTAACTTCTAGTAACTGAAGAAAAATAATGGCCAATACATGTTTCCCTCTAATTGCACACACATGTGTTATCTTCCATAAGGTAGGCTATTACCATCCCAACTTAATATCAAGAACCATCGCAAGGTTACAACACCAATAATAAAATTTCTCGGAGGAGGGTGCTTAATAATCTATAGAAAGGCCGACAAACCTTCGCCAGGGTTCTTCCCACCGTTGGGGTACAACTTACTATACTAGTCCCAATTTGGCTTCAATGGTCTAGAATTCTATGATTTATGTAGCGAACTCTACACCCTAAGGCTATCTCAAATTACGGAAGGGTCCTCTTGCACACATTGCGGGATGAGAGTGGGGTTGCATGGAAGTGATGTTAGACTCACACGATGCTACAAGTAGATGGAAATATCATAAGGAAATCCCCATCAAACCTATTACAACATAAAAAAAACACATAATAGTAACTCTCTCTAACTATGCATAGGTCTTTAAATACCTTATTCATAACATCGAGACGTGTTGAATGTTACTATCAAGATTCAAATAAAGCCTTTATATCCTAACATTTTAAGTCCTAAAAGAAAGATACATCTAACTAACAATTAAGTAAAACTATAAACGTTACAGTTACACTAAACAATGGTGTCTTTCCTGTTAACTCAAGATCATTACTTTAAACACATATAATCTTAAGGTTTACACAAGGTTAATCCCCGAACAACTTAATACAAAACTTGCCTTAGCAACCTAATTAAATTAGTACAATTCTATATTCACATATAAACACACATACTACTACTCTCTATACAATAATCCATAACCATGATTTTAAATGTACGAGTCTTGTTAAAATATTATACAAGTTATCTAATCCAAGTATCTACATTGTTAAAACCACTTGGTGATAAAATTGACCAACAAAATTGACTTATTAAAATAATCTCACAAATGAATAAACTAATGAAACTCTAAATTATCTAAGGCTAAAACCACTAAAGTAAACTAACTCACTAACTACTCCTAATTTTCTATATATATTACATGTAAGAAGATAACTACTAGTATTCCTAACATTCATAAACCAATGAATTCTATCAAGAAACTAATTAACAAATTTTAACTAGATATATTTAATAGCTGTGTCACATAAGTGAAAGATAGATCACAATTCAAAAATCTTTTAACACAAAATTTATCGCAATCACTTTTAACCAAACTCCCTTTGCTAAACTTTAATAAATATTTAACAATAGAAGGTTGAGTCCTTAATTTATCTATTAAACTAAACACAAAATAATTTGTTAAATTCTTCTTTATCGCATATCCCAAAACATGTATAGCACATATCTTCTAAGTTTTCATTAGACAACTAATAATTTATTCATGACTACCCAAAAATCCTCTTTCCAACTATAATTAAGAGTATAATGTTTGTCTAACAATTTAAACTAAGAGTAAATATATAAATACATCAAATCCTATTTAATAACCAAAGTTATAATTAAAAAATTGGTATAAACTCACTAGGCAATTTAAACGCAATTAATATCATTCAATCAAGATAAATCTCATTAAAAACAAGTAAGGCTACAACCTTATGAATATCGAGCGTAATCCGTAGATTTCATAAAAATTAATCATAAGAATACATAGGCAAAGAGAACTCAATATTAATATTTTAATACTCTCCTAAGATAAATATGATTGTACATAAACCTAAACCTTTCAAACCTTATTAACTAAATCCATATTTAAAACTCTAATCATTAGAACATATGTTTATGGTTAAACAAAACTCCCTACGATGAAGGGAAACTGCCTCTAATCAACTTTGATCCATCCTAAATTTTGAAATGGTTTGCTAAATTTAAAACAATGTGTTAAATTTTTGAGAAGCATAGCGGGTTTGAGGTTTCAAGGTTTTGAAACTTGGCTCTGATACCAAAATGTCATGCCCAAATTTTAGCATGAAAACACTACAACTTTTTTTTAAAAAAACAACACTAATGATAAGGAAAGTCGAGGGTTATAAATTTGAGATACCAACCATCTAACGGGAGAAATGCGGTGGTGATAAGTTTAAGTCTGGTGGTTTTGGACTCATAAGATGTGATGGGGTTAGGGGAATCATGACGTGAGGGTCAACATCCCTTAACCCTATTCAAGGTGAAATGAGATGCAAGAGTTAAATTTCGTGAAGTTCCACATTGGGTTATATATTACTAACTAAATTCCTACCTTAAGGGATTCTAAAACATCGGTTCAACCCTAAAAACCCTAACTTGAGTGAACATTTTAAAATAATAATTTACTTAAATCATCCAATTTACATTAGTCCCCTTTTTATTAAACCTAAGTTTTGGTCCTTGATAATACTTTGTTCTTTTATCTTATCAATAATAGTGTCTAAAGAATTAATTCTAGTTCGTTTAGGTGTTAATTTAAATTTAATGTCTATACAATTCTTCCCTCTCAAAATGAATTTAAATCTTATCCACTAAACTACCCTCTTGAGTGGATCTTAAAATATGAATCTGTGAGAACTATTATAATAATTCTTCTTTTGCAAAAGTTGACTCCATCACATTGAATCCCTAACCCTAATTTTGAGATTAGGGTTAGGGCTTCAAGAGAAAGCTCAAATGCAACTCGACACTAAATTGTACTTCTTTTTTTGATGATCCCTCTCCACTATTTTCTAACGCTGACCCGAGATATACTTCCTGTGCCGCTATTTTTGTGTTGCTACGCAGGGTATGGCGTCGTCTATAACCGTGGAAGAGAGGGGGAAAGGTGGTGTCAGAACTCCGGCTTGTGGCGCCGCCCATGTGAAGGGCTTAGCACTCAGGGAAGGGTGCGCAGTTGGATGCTACCGCGATGGTCAAGGGTGGTTGCAAGGGAGTGGGGTTGCGCTTTGTGCGAGGCAGAGGGAGTTGGGATGGGGGGAATGTGTCGCTCCTCCCTCATAGCACCCTTACACAAAGAGATGCGTCCTGTGTTTTAACACAGTACCGAGATTAAAACAATCCACTCTCTTTTCTCGGTGGTCTATAATTTATAAGGCAGCATTAGCTTATGCTAGCCGATAATACTTAGGGTTCATTTTATGACTATGCTACTCTCTCTTATTTGCAACCATATATAGATCTGAAGGTTTTAAGGTGATATATATACACACACGAGAGAGATAATCTACTATTTAACTTCTTTAATATGAATGGTAAGGACTGTGGTAAGGCAGATTTAAAGTGAAAACCAGAATACTAAATTTATAGAGTTTTCATGTTTTTACATATATATTTTTGTCTTTACTTTATGAGAAATGAGTTTATTGTAGACATAAAAAAACAAGCATTTAAATCATCATAAGTTTATATGTAGAAAATGAAAATACCTAGTAAGGAAAATAATTACTTTTCTTGAACATTTACTCATAAGTAAAGATTGAACTGTAGATCTAGAAAATTCATCATAGGAACAAAGGAGTAATTCTTTTTTTTTGAAAGGTCACAATAGCCCAAATGCATCTACTTTTCTTTCATTTTTTCTAAACATACTAATATAAGAAATCCCCCATTATATATATATATTTGAAAGATGTAAAAGAACTCTTTTCCTAATTAAAAATCCCATTTCGTCAAAAATACTTATCCAACTAGTCTCTTTGTATTTCTTTTAAACATCATTTGGAAAACTAGGGAGAGACACCTTTCTTTTGTAACATATCAAGTAAATAATTACATTCCCTCTTTTTCCAGCAACTATAATACAAGCTCTTTTTTTTTTTGAAACTAAAGATGCAATGCAATAAGCCTCATGGGCTTTCTATATATATATATATTTTTAAAAATACAAATACAACTAAAGATGAGTGTCTTCTTTACTCCACACTTGAAACATGCTTTAAAGGCAGTAGCTTTGCACAAAAATCTATAATGTAGGAGGTCCTTGATTAAACCATGGGAGCTCTCCTCCCAACCTAGGTCTCTATGAGACCACCCCCGAGCTAGGGGAGACAAGAGAGGGTAGGGAAAACATACAAGCAACCATGAAACATGAAACAAGAACACAATAATAAACACTCTCATAAGATTTTCACATATGGGTCACCTTGGATCCATTAATGGGGTGAAGGTGGAAACAACTATGTGGGAGAAGCCATTTACCATGAAACAAGAACCAAATGCTTTCACAAGTCTACATTTTCATCACAACCCCCAAAACTTCCAATTCAACTCCCCTTATCACCCCCGAATACAACAAAATAATGGCTCTTGGATGCCCATACATCCAAGATTTTTCCCTCTTCTCCTTGAGAGGAGACTTTACCACCACAATAGCTTTCCCAACTTATTCCCTTCACCCAAAATGGTTCTCTTCCCTCCCAAGGGTGAGTTTGGCCATTCGCTCCCTTAACATCAAAACATTCAAGCAAAAGAAAACAAGGTATGCATAGGAATTCACAATAAAACTAATACATTTAACAAAGAACTCATGCAAATATGCAATTACAAAACATGTCTACAACAAAAGATTCAAGAGCACAAGAAATGAATCTCAAGCTTGAGAGAACCAACCTTGCTCTAAGAAATTTTGCAAAATGAGGTTGAGTTGAGCACTATATCCTTCCTTAGTCTTTTTTTTTCCTCCTTAGGTCAAATCTCCTAGTCTTCACTAAGTCTCCTAGTGGTCTCCAAATCTGGAGAGTGGGCAATCAATCCCCACTCTCCTCCAAACTTCCTCTAAAAGGCTGCCCTCACCAAATCTCACCTACCAAGTTTATTGTGAAGTGACTTGAGTTCCCTCTTTCCTTCAACTTGTCTTTTCTCATGAATGAGAGGAAGACAAAATTTTTGGAGAAGATGATGGTCCTCACTCAACCCAATTTTTGCCACTTTCAAAATGGGTACTTTTGGAGGGTCATAAATGCGATTTTGACACCCAAGTCATCAAAATCTAACCCCTAACCCCCGGCCGGCTTAACCAGCACACTCTAAGTGTTGAATTGCAAATAAATTCCAAATGTATACACTGAATTATAATGAAAATGAACGATGCTAATGCCTTCCCAAAGATGCATAACAATCTAAAGAAATGCATATGCTCAATAGATATATGTTTAAGCCGGTTTAATTCTAAACACATAAAATTTAAAAAAAACACTCTAAGCAGTCAACGCTTAGAGTGTGCTAGATAAGGCTGGCCCCTAACCCCTAGGGTACCTAAAGGGATAACTTTTTTTTACCTTAACTACCATCCTGGGCTTATTCTAACCCTCCTAAAACTCACTACGAATTAACCCATGAAAATCTATGATGGGACTCTTGGGTTGGCTTCTAAGGCAAGTAACTTTACATGGGTATACTACAAGGTTACCCTAGGATGAGTGTCTAATCCTCCTTGACTCAGTTAGGCTTGCCAACTCACATGTACATGTGTCAATTGGCACCACAAAAAGCATTACATTTACACACACATTTGGCATGCCTAGTTGGATTTACAAATATGAACACAATTAAATTAACACTCATGCATATCCACTTTCACAAAAATAAATACATTACAAAGAGGTTATTTCCCTCCTTAGGGTTAACCTTGGTTTTACATGAATTAACATTTACCCAAACTTGTTTCCCAGATATGAAACCATGGTTTATTCACTTGCACACTCAGTCAAAGCATCATTAGCCCAAGGAAGAAATCATGAAAATACACATTTGAAAACATTTAGATAATCAATAATTAAAGCATAAATTTTGAGATTAAGTCATTCATTTACTTACGCTTGATAATCATAAAAAACCTATATTTCACTCATTCTAGCACTTCAAAACTAACCGTTAATAGATACTCACAAAATTAAATTCCCTAGATCCACATTCATATTCTATAGGACATAGTTGTAAAATTCTGAACATGAAATAGATTGTTAGAACATAACATCAAGACCATGAATCTTAAGCATATACATATTCTCATTCAACTCACTAAATTACATCATCATATATCATTTATAATTTAAAGGACATTTGCAAAATCTAATCTTCAAGCCCGATTTCATTCATCATCAAATTCACCTCGAAACATATTTATAATAACCAAATTATAGTAGTCAGAGTTAAATCTCTACTAAAACCATAACATCAAAACTGCTCACAATGGCATATAGAAGTATATTGTAGTATCATCAAAGTGAACACCATCACAAGAATCCAACGATAGGAAGTCACTGACTTGCATATAATAATGCATCTAAATACTAAATAATTGAGGTAACCAAAGTATGGAAATATCAACTATGATATTTGTAGATCGGGGTAGGATCTCTCAGCAACTGTGCCACTGTATCATCTCTCTAGCCAAGTCATAAAGTATCAGGATCTCACAACGTGCCCCAAGTCGAAGGAAAATCATATAAATTAAGTAGGCAAGAGATATCTCTGAGGGTGTCATCTCTCGTGGGATCAAATAGAGGCATGAATTCAAGGATAACTCCCCTTTGCCTCCTTCAAGATGTCGAACCGAGGAGGTGAAATGAGTAGGGCCCTACATAGAAGGACAATATGATTGCTCTCATATCTACAAAGAATTCCTAAAGTGATAACCTCTAAAATGAGAGTGCAAATTAATCTACATGATATGCAATTATGTTAAAACATGATGAGCTATGATTCAATTGAAGCTAAATATGCAAGAACAATGGTAAAATGAACTCAAATTACTCTGAGCATGGATGCAAAATCAACTATAGTGGTGATGCAAAATTAGAGTGGATGATAATAGATGCAAAGTGGTGATTTACTCTTCAAATTCCTCATATCTATAGGATTTCCAATGTTGGGAGTATGAGTTAGATGAGGGTTGATTCAACTCATGGTTAACCAAGTAAGTGAGTTGGTGGTTTCAAATATTGGGACAAAGAAACAAATATGGATGGTCAAGATAGCGAAGTCAATTTGGATGATGGAGATAGAAAAGCCTCTTAAGTAATCCATGTGATTCAAATGCTCTCACCTCATTGGTTGATTGAGGTTTTTTCATTTTGTGGTGGGTGAGAATAAATGAATTTAACAATTGATCTAATTTAGCCATATCTCCCTTGAATGGGTTGGATTAAATTTGATTTAAACTATACAATTAATTAATTAAAATCAATTGCCCAATTATTTGATCTTTTTTATTAAATTAATCTAAGAGCTTTAATTTCAATTAATTCATCCTTTGATCTTCAATTACTTGATTTGCCTTGCTTGATTTTAGTTTGACTTTGCTTTGACCAATCTAGGGTGTATACAAATGCCCCTCTTTGAATTAATGTGTGAAGCACGTCGGTTCAAAGAATCATTGATGTTTGATTCACTGATGTCTGACTTCAATTTGATGTTGGATCCACAGATTTATCTTGATTTGATTAACTCTCATTTAATACCAATGATAAAACCTAGATGTGATTCCCTGATGAAAAATTTAAACTCATTTGATATGCCCCATTGATGATTTGATCTATTTCTCCCCTCCAATATATGTTTTCCAAAATAATCTTGAGTCCACATTCTAAAAAATAAATTTTGAATTGATTTTTAAGATTTTTTAAAAATTTAATCAGTTTCCAATATGTTTTAAAAAATTGTGATTTCGATTGATTTCTAGATAAACACTGACTTTCCCCAAATGCCTCAATTGAAATGTTGAATTAATTTGCTCTCTTTTGATTTAAATCATGTGACTAAAATCCCACCGAAATGCAAAACTTTTCCCTCCAAAAGTTGAAAAGTGAGTTTAAGAGGGTAAAAAGTGTTTCTTTTTTCTCATTTTCAACTCTTCTCTTTTCAAAGACTTGGATTTTACCTCTAATTGAAATGATGGTGGTTTCAATTAGAGAACATAGATTCAAGCATGGACGGCGATATCAGCATCTAAGAGCATATGGAAATCCAGTATGTTCTGAATCTCTGATCTTTCCTTTCAATTTCCATGCTTTTTCTTGATTTTCCATGTTTTTCTCTACTTTTTAGAATTTCACAATATGTTCCAACATCTATGCCAGATATTAGGATGCTTCCATGATGCCTTTTGGCACCTATAATAGGGTCTAGGATTGTTTTTGAAACATTTTAGTGAGTTTGGGTGCATATACAAGGTGTTTAAGCGCCTATACTGCTAAATGAGCATTTGCAAGATTCCAAAGCGCTTCCATGATGTTTAATAGCACCTATGCATGCCCAATGCATTTGACAAGGTGAAATGGTGCCTATTGATGCTAAAATAATGCTTGTGCATGGTTTAGGAATATTTAGGAACGTTGAATGTTTAGGAACCTCCCATGCAAGTTTGAGTTACTCTACCTATTAATCAGGTAATAAAATCAAAAATATGCAACGTTCTTTTCTCTATTGAAATAATCTCGATCCCATTTGCATGATTTGATGTCAAAATCCCTTTGTATGATGCTGATTTGATACAAAATTGAATGCTATCAATCTCAAACTTCATGTTGATGTCAATAAAAATAAGTTGATTAGGATGATTGATTATGTTGATTTGATATTTTGTTCTCAAGATCTATAGAAACAAAATAAGTTGATGTGCTCAAGAAGAGCGATATAGGATTTTTGACATGATTATATTGATTAGGTTGACTGACTTTAGATTATCAACTTGATGTCTTTGATTGATTGATTGATTGCATTTTGATGAAACTAGGCTCCCTTTGGGAAATTGATGGTTCGAGGTATCTATCGTTGACCTTTAGATATGATTCCAGACTTGTCTTCTCAGGACAAGCATATGATAAATTTATGTTGATTATGATACCTTCTAAAGATGCCTCAATTTCAAGTGAATGGAGGTTTATTTACCACTTTAGTAGAGCGGTGGCACTTGACCATAACACCTCCCACTTACCGATGGGTGAGATGATGATTACACCAGAGGACAAATATAGATTACTGTGGATTCCTATTATGTGTGATCTTGTTTATTATGATTCTGTATATGGTGGAGCTACATGTAGGCGAGTATTTGGTAATGATGCCACAGGTGATGAAACCATTCCATGGTGGAGAATGCGTTAGTTATGTGCCCCTCTTCCTTCTATGCTTGCATCTTTGATAGCGAGATTCCTAAGGCTAGACAGACGTGGTCATGGATTTGCAGTTGGTTGGGGTAAGATCCTGCACGATATGATTTCTCACCCCTAGATATTTGCGTGGGGATTGTGCTTGCTTTCTCATATGTATCATGATTTACATCTCGTTGTTTATCGTCGTAGTGTTGCATTATCTACAGGAGTAGTTTTATTGCAATTGTGGGCCTGGGAGAATCTTCAAGTGGCGAGGCTTGTGGTAGATAGGATCTGTCCTCGGGGTTATCTCTATGTTTTTGTTTACTAGGGAGTTCTTGTCCATCCTCAGTTGGGCAACCTGGAGTACATGATGAGGATGTTGGATGACCTAGTTGAGGTATGTTGGAGGCCATATCTTGGTTGCGAGGGATGGACTAAGGATGATTATGAGATGCCATACTTCTTTACTGCTCAGTGGTTTATTGGTCATACTATATTTATTGTTGAGAGATTCTCCTTTCTAAGAGTTATGAGACAGTTTGGTCGCACTCAGAGTTTACCTCAGGGTTTAGCTCATTATGCTTGAGTATAGGCAGAGTGATCATTGTGTTGGCCTAGCATTGATTATAGAGTTACAAGACTTGAGGTTCTAGTCCTTCGACCGATGTAGTGGGATTATCGAGAGGATATTTAGGATGCAGGAGTTACTTCTCAGTATACTCAATGGTACCTGTCATCTCTGATTTGTTTATGTAGGATGATGACTTCATCCAAACTGGGGAGTTTAAAAGTTTTCTTTTTAAATTAAAGGAAAATGAATTGAAGATAAATTTGGGACCTGAGGAAGATACTTAAGAAAATAAGGAAAGGCTGGTGAAAGCACTGCAATAATATGATCCTGACAGTCATACATTGTTTGTAGTACATGCAAGAGAACTAGTGAAGAGAAATGGTATGCTTCTACTACCTAGATGAGACATGCAATCATCTTTCCTAATTGACCAAATAAGAAAAAAACCAGACCAGATATTCAAGGATGAGTTCGAGGTTGGGGACTTCATCAGAGGCTTGGATTTTAACCTTAGGAGCAAGACATTGAAAATTTTTTCACTTTCCCTAGCCACACAAAAGCCAAAGATACTGGATATCCAAGGTTAGAGGCAAGGAAATAAGCTCATTTGGAACATCCAGAATGTGAGCAATGTGGATATTGTAGACTTGCTGACTCATGCATCTTTCCTAAATAGAGCCAAGGCAGAGGATTTGGAGAAGAGTTTTTCAGAGACATATAATAACCTTATCAGGATATCTAAGGAATATGAATGACAACTCATGCTAAATGCAAAGATAGAAGAAAGAATTGATGAGCTAACTGAAAAGTTATCCAACATGCATGTTGTTGGTGAAAGGGTGGATTTTGTTGTAGATACTACTAGTGAGTTTAATCCTTCTGCCTCAATGTTTATATCCCTATAAAGGTTGATGAGAAGTTGAATAAGTATGCAGAGAGGGTAGAGAAATTAGTAGAGGAGAAGAATACTTTGGGGATCAAATTATTGATGGAAATATTACAGCACAGGGTTTACATTCTAAAGAACAAGCTAAGTATTGTTCATAGTTCCCATGTATCCCTGCAATCAACTAAGGAAAAATGTGTAGAGGCCATGACATTCTTGAATCTCATCCTTACCTTATGGTTAGGCAGAAACATGTCAATGCAGAAGCTTGATGCAATTCTGGTATGCAGGCATGACCCGCCTGACAAGACTTATGATACAAAGGACATGGTAGGTATAGTGAGTTCTTTAGTTGCTTTCTTTATAGGGAAGGATCATCTAATAAAATGGAAATTGCATATTTTTGTAGAATCATACAATGCCTATTTCCCTAGTATTTATGACAAGGAAGGAAAGTTGAAGGACATCCCCTCATGGACAAGGGAATTTGATTTAATTGTAGAGAGAATTGAGACTTTATTAAATTTGAACAAGGATATTGATACACCCGGTTTTAATGAAGTAATAGATAATCTATTCAAGGCAGAGGTAGATCTTGTAAAGTTCATCTCATATGCAAGGGCTTTAACCGATGCTCAATGGAATGAGGCTATTAGCCAAATAGAAACTGTGAAATCCTTTGAGTGGCCAACAGATAGAAAATTTGATAGGTGGGAGATAGAGATGAAAAAGAAGAAGGATATTTGAAATAGATAGGGAACTCACCAATTTTGTCTTTTTACAGTTGGTTACTAACTTGGCACTTGAGCTTGTTTACAGGGAGAGCAATTATTTGAATAGGTACCTTAAATTTTCCATCAAAATTTGTGGGTATTATACACAACTCAAATAAATTGTATTTGATGACCTTTAGACAAAAGTGCCAGATGTCATTTTGCTGAAGCCAATTCCTATGTAGCAGAATTTGAAGATTTGAAGATGTCTTCCTAAGTTTTTTCATTGTTGTTAAGCATTCCAATGTAAATTTTCCCTAAGTGATCTGTAGCTTGTTGCAATACTTACTCTATAAAAGGATTTCAAAGATCAATTAGGAAGGGCTGATATATTTTGTCCAAATTTCCAATAGACTTATTTAATACTCAGTCATGTTTAATCAATATAGTTGATTTTTGTATAACAATTGACAAAGAAAATATATGTTGTAGTGTTTGAGTTTTAGTCTTATTGAGTGTTATTTCAATGAACAAATTATTGTATAAAGATGATGATTATGAAATCAATGAAGTATAATCTTGATTGGTACTCTCCTCTATGTTGATTCTACGAGTTGTAAATTTAGCAATTCTAATTTATCATTCAATTCACTGCATATTGTTTATGTGTATGTTTTAATTATAATCTTTGATCAAGGATCAATTAAAATGCTAAAAAATAATTCATGAGTTCATAGGGTTGGCATAAGGATCGTTATAAGAAGTTTAGTTATGGATTACATTGAAGGATATTATTGTAAGGCAATAATCATCTGAGTCTTGAATCAACTGCAGTTTGTGTCTTTGTACAAAAAGTTTCTAATTGACTCTATTGCCCAATAGACAAGGCACTAGTCTAGAAATTGCTAAAATTCTTATCATATTGGTTCAGTATACCTTGTTATTCCATCTTTTGATAAAATTATTTTTTTATTTTCAGTTTAGATGTGGTTCTTTTCATCTCATGTTCCAAGAAAGGTTGATGTTCAATGGGTAATTTTCCATTATCTAGTATCTCTCGGTTGTTTTGAGCCTTGCATGATATTTATACTTGTATTAATGCAAATTATGGGTCTAGTGTGTATTCAAAGACATTAAAGGGAGTCCCCCCTTGGTTTTGTAGAGCCTAAAGTGTAGAGGGATAGTTCAGTGTCCCTGTTAGTTGGTCCAATCCTCTTAAGACTTTGAACATTGGAGTTGGCTTCTCTATAGAATGTATGGAAGAGTGTATTGGTAGCTTATAGTTCACTGATAATAGTTAAAAAGAGTGGACAAATTGTCCAATACAACTGAACTGACTTACAACATTTGCAATGCCAATATAGTTCCAATGAAGTACAAGTTCTACCTTAGTTACAGAATACAAACATCTCTCTCTGCTCTATCTACCACACACATTACAATCACAAACGATTGCCCATTTATACATATTACAATGAATTTAATCAACAACAAGGTCATCCAAGAATTGTACAAATAAATTGTTAGAGTAATTATCTGTTTACACTTATTAATTAGATCACTTTGATTTAATTAATTAAGTTGTTTATTACTCTAGTTTACTTAAGCTATCTCTTAGGTGTATTATAATTAATATTTATATTAATTATTAAAGTGAAACCTAACTTTTCTATTTTTAGGGTTTCATTCACCTTTATAGGTTGAACTTTGTAGTTCTTTCTTCATGAATTCAGATTACAATTTAGCTCTCATTTTCTTGAGCAACTTCTGAGTTCTTCTCTTTCCCTCTTCCTGCTTCTTTCTTGTTACAGGGTTCTTGCATGCAAGTGTTCTTCGGGTTCTGTGAATTTGTCTCTCAAATATTACATGGTATTAGAGCTTCCTTGCTACTCCCTATTCTGAAGGTTTTTGAAGCTGTGATTTGAAGAAGAAAACCACAACTTCTCTGGGGTTTTTTCTTCAATCTTGAGGAGGCGCTTTTTCTGGAGCACTTTGAGCAAAAATGAACACCACCATCGCGCTCAGAAGGCCCGGGAGAGTCAAAAATCATATAAATTTTGTTGTTTTTGGCCACAGTGACCTCTGGGGAAACTTTTCTCCCTTCTAGGCCATACGACACAAAAATAAAAATTAAAAAATTAAAAAAGTGCATTTTTTATTAGGTTTTGGGGCGCAGCCGACCACAACACCAGTGCGTCGCAGCTGCGCCACCTCGACCCTCTGCCAGCGCAGTGCCGCCCGGGAGACACCGACGAGCCACCAAGCTGCCACTGCCGCCGGTGACAGCCACCCGCCCGCCAATGATAGGTGACGTCAGCAGTGATGTCACTTGCCAGTCAAACTTTTCTAGCAAGTTTGAATTTTTCTGGCCGTTTTTCAAATTTTCTAGCAGACTGTCATCTGACGGCCATACGACTGTCAAATTTTTTGCCGCAGACAGGCAACGACCGTTTGACCGTCAAATTATTTCCCGTCTCTGGTTTTTTCTAGAGAGCTATTTTTTAGAGGAATAGTTGGTCTTTCAACCAGAACTTGTGCATACAGTGTCCATTTTCAGAAAATGAAATATCGTCGGAAAGGTATTTCTGAGCCAGACGCGATGGTACTAGTCTCATTTTCTGATTCAGACA
>MU223748.1:335785-353054 GCA_018584345.1 Thuja plicata
TTCCTCTGGCCCACCTCCTTCACCTAAGGGGAAATCAAAGACAGACAAACCCAAGTGTACTTATTGCAATAAGTTCAATCATGATGAGTCTCAGTGCTTTCAGAAGAAGGTAGATGGATATGCCCAATAGATTGCTGATTTGACAACTCTTATTTATAAGAGCAACATTGATATTCCTTCTTCCTCTTCTCATTGGTCTTCTTCATCATCTCAGGTAGATGGGTCAGACAATGGAAAGGGTCATGCCTTATGTGCATCTGTTATAGCTCCCTCTTCTAGGTGGTTGCTAGATTTCGGTGCTTCACATCATATAGCTTCTTCTCGGAGTTCCTTCTCATCTTTTGCGGCCTCTCCTACCCCACACATCTTGATGGGGAATGACACTGTTATGCCTGTGTGTGGTCAGGGTTCTATTGACATCGATGGTGGGGCATTCCATGATGTACTATGTGTTCCATCCTTGTCATCAAACCTTCTCTCCATTTATCAGATTACTCATAGCGGGACAGAGAAGACAGGTGAGTTCACTGCAGATTCTGTACACATCTGAGATAGTGCGACTGGCCACATTGTTGCTACAGGGACATTTGATCATGCCATTCGCCTGTACTCCTTCTTCCATTTTGGTCCACCATCTCCAGTGTCGGAGAATATATCTCCTACTTCACGAGTTAGTGAGAAGAAGTCGGGTCACTTGAACTTCTGTGTTGCTCCTGAGATCAGTGTTGTGGCTTCTCCACCTCCTCCTCCTGTTGCGCCTGCATTTGTTCAGCTCGATTCTTCTTCAGCAATCCTTGTTATGGTCACTCCTTGCATCGAGCCTTCCCCTTGAGTTGTTGAGGGCATATCCGAGGACGTTCATCACCTCCCAGCTAACAGATTCAGCCCATCTATTGGCCCACCTTCATTGGGGATTCCATCCCAGGAGTCTCATTCATTCTCCTTTGAGCACCAGCTTGGCCTTCCGGTTTCACCTCTCATTCAGGGGTTTCCTTGTTGCTCCGTACCTCTGTTTCTTCCACATTGGAGTTCCATTGGTTTGATAATTCCTACAGGGGTTCCATCATTCTGGGGGGGCTTTGGTGTCTCATCCCTCTCTCATGGGGGGTTTGATTGTACTTATGGTTTTGAGAGAGTCTCTTGAGCCATTCTTTTCTACTTTTTTTCTATCTCTTCTTGGAGTAGGCTTTTTCCCATGTGGTTTTTTCTATTTCTCCGCTTTACAGAGATTTGGTTGTGCTTGGCTACTTGATCAGGCCTTGTTGCCGGGACCCATTTTCCTGCTTTCATAGCTATGCTAGGTTAGCTTACCTCTTGAGCTTCTCTTAAGGGGGGGTGTTAGAGTAATTATCTGTTTACACTTATTAATTATATCACTTTGATTTAATTATTAAGTTGTTTATTACTCTAGTTTACTTAAGCTATCTCTTAGGTGAATTATAATTATTATTTATATTAATTATTAATGTGCAACCTAGCTTTTCTAGTTTTAGGGTTTCATTCACCTTTATAGGTTGAACTTTGTAGTGCTTTCTTCATGAATTTAGATTACAATTTAGCTCTCATTTTCTTGAGCAACTTATGAGTTCTTCTCTTTCCCTCTTCCTACTTCTTTCTTGTTACAGGGTTCTTGCATGCAGGTATTCTTCGGGTTCTGTGGATTTGTCCCTCAAATCCTACATAAATGATATGAACAATAAGCTCAAACACAAATGCGATCCAAATCAAGTTGGCCAGGACTTAGATAGGACCCAAACATCATCCATGAATATGCATTAGCTTTTCCAAATCCACACCATGAATTGCAACATGTTACTTTACCAAGTCAGCTAAGACCTAAATGAATAAACACCAATCACACTCAACAAATCACCAGATGCGATCACCAAGAATTATTCACATGGCCATAACATGATCCAAGAACACCAACAAGAAGCATGAGTAACCTCTCAAACCTCCATAACATCTCAACCTCGAAACCCAGACTCATCTTTGTATTGTTGATTATGAACACTGAACATTGAACTCTGTCACATAAAAAGATAGCTTTTCAAACTTTGAATCATGAACAACACTAGCTGAAGAAACAACATTAAGTCCCAAAGCATCCACCAACTTCGCGTCCATTGAACCAACCAAACCGTTCCATACCGAAGCAAAAAATCAACCTTTGTCATAACCAAAACAATAGGAATAGAGAAATAGAAACATGTTGATAAACCAACCATAGCTTTCTCAACCAACCAGTGAACCTCTCTAGGGAAACTACAGACATGACACAATCGCAACATAAGGTCTTCAACATATCACCTGAACAAATGAAATCATCTATACTGAACAAAACACACTGTCTGCAACAACAATAGTATGTTGACATCAATGAAAAAATATTAATGTCAGCACACATCAATCTCTGACATGCTCAACAATCTTCCAACACCCCCTTCCTTGGCTACCAATCCTTAATACGAGTCTATCAATTGCCCCCATTTTTGTATTTACTACAAACTCCACCATTTCTTCTGCTTCAAATTATTTCCTCCAAAGAACCTTATCTATTACCATTTTGATTTCTAATGAGAGTAGAGGGAAGATATTTAGGTTAATATACAATATAGCATACATGCTAAAATATCCAACCAATGTAAACTCTCTTTCTATTAAGAATCTGAAGATGTTTCCCAATATCTTTTAGGGTCTCCAAATTCATGTATTTTGTAGGACTTGGTTATATAGCCTCACCCATAACATGCTTTATATTTAATGTCTTCATTTAGGAGGTTAAGTTATGGCCCCTAATATTTGATAAATAAATTTTAACCTCTTATAAATTAGCCATTGCTCAGTATTCTCCTTTAATAACTATTCAATTCAAGTTCCATCATAAAGAAATGATTTGGTTACATGTTTAAATTTGCCTCTTTCCCCCAATTTTTGTCGCCACAATCCCTAACGTTGGCCAAAGTTGGCTATTCTTGCCCCATTTCATGAAGAAATATATCTATTTCACTCTAATTATGGTATTAACCAAACTCATCCCCTCAAGATTTAAAAAAGAAATATAATTAACCAAGGGTTTAGGGTTAATAAGGATTGTATTTTCACTTGTAGTTAGAATATTTTCTTTGCGACCCAATGAGTACTATGCTTGGGTTGGATATCCATATCATATCTTTTCATGTCCTCTTGGTCTCCTAGTCATTTTTCAATTCTTGATTTCATGTGAAAGGCCCAATTTTGCCTCTTTGGTATATTGAGCTATGTTCCATGTGGTCTTTATCAACAAACTACCATTTTTAATTCCCTCTCTAAATTGTCTCATTCCCAATCCTTGTTGGATTCTATACCAATTTCCCGCCTCTTATCCTCTATCTTCAACCTTATTTTGTAACACCATTTGCCAAACTAGCAAGAGGCCTTGAACCTTTCCAAAAGCATTTGTATTATAATTATCTAATAGAATGTAAATAACACATTTTCTTTTATTCTTATAGTAACAATTACGATAAGAAAAAAATATTTAGAACATGTTATTATACTTTTAAAAAAATGCTATGTTTTGAATGTTAAATAATTAAAAAACGTTTAAAAAAAATAGAAATTCAAGGATCTAATAGAAGTGGCTAGCAACACATACACATAATCTTAACTCAAACTAATGAGGGGATCACCATGTCAATTTATTTTCAATTTTATAAAATAATTGAGATATGATCTTAAAATAGTATTTATTTAATAAGTATTTCAATTAATTTCAATAAATAATTTAGGACCCTAAATGTCAAAGAAACATTTATTTGACTATATGTTTTTTATACTTCAATAATAAATTAAAATAGAACTTATCAATGAAAGTTAGAAATTAGATTGAACTTTGAAAAATATTTCGATTCTAAAGAATGAAAGAATATTTTAGAAAAACCTATTTAAACTAAATGAACTATTAAAATTAGATTAAGTTAGATGAGAATATTGGAATAAGACATGTAGTGAAATCTAGATAAGGAATAAGAGATTTGAGTTAGATGAACACATTTGTAATTACGAATGTAGGAAGACATGTGGTGAAATCTAGATTAGATGAATCAATATTTGAAGTTCTTTAAAATTATTTAAGAATCAATTTTTATATTAAAATGATCTAAATTAATTTTTCAAAAAAGGATTTGGTGTTTCAAAACTTTAAGTTGTTTTTGAAAATTTTGTTATATAATCAAATTAGGAATAAAAGTTCCTTAGTAACTAAGGGTTTTCGAATTATTGGATTTTTTTATGGATCCAACCACAAATAAATTTTTCTATATCTATCATAGAAACATAATTTTCACTACTTTATATCATTAGTTCTATACATTGGTTTATTTTAGCTAATTCATTAAATGAACATTGCCACAATGATATTAACTAGTTAATTCAAATAATTATTTTGTATCATCACATTTTACTATCTAAATAATTGGCATCAATTACTTAGGCATGCAGTTTCCACAGTTCATGATATTAGATTTTTTTCATCATCAACATTTCAAATCATGTTGCATGATCCATAATCGTGATGAAAACAATAGCTAGAGAGCAGAAGTATGGATCATGTTATATGATCCAAAATGTTGATCTGTTTAATCCAAAAGAAAAAAAAAAGATCTAAAATTAATTAGTTAGTTAAATATTCCTTTATTAATTATATTATCTATTAATTAATAACACAATAATCTTCTAACATTAATTTAAAATTTACTATTATTTTATCAATTTCAAAATAAATTCATGCATAGATGATTAATTAAATGTATAAATAATTATTTGATTATACTATTACAAATTCCATATATGTTTTAGTAAATAATAATAATAATCATAAAAGGTTATAATAATTTAAAAATACCATAAAAGGTAACTTAGGAATCAGTCCATCACTTCCTACATATAATAGTTAAATATTCCTTTTATTTAGAAACAGGGTGTTTGTTAAGCACAGTTCTTTTCTCGATATGTAAGACCCTCCAACAACAAGTTTGTAAAGAGAATGGTAGCTATGTGGCAAATGCGCATGTAACAAGATACCAAAGAGAAGGTAGGTAATGAAGCATACAAAGAATCCATGATAATGTAAATACTGTTGTTGATGCAAGGTTGCTTCGTATTGTTCTTTGGACCGGCACCCTCTGCGATCGTTGCGAGGCAATGTGACGTCACATGATAATTTTAATCCCACATTCGTGGCAAAATAATAGGTAGATTACAAACCACTATAAAAGCACTGGTGGAAACTTAGACAAGTCATCTTTGCGCTTGGGGCAATGACGCAGCTAGTGAGGTTATAACCGAGGCGCGTCAATTGCTGGTTGAAAACTATTTCCAAACCCCCTCTTTGGCCTTCCTTCAAAGGTCTGCCTCAGAGAATTTTTGAAGGGCTCTCTTTTGGATGGGCCCAACAAATCTAAAAACTCAAATAATATCTTTTATTTTGTTAATGTCAATTTTACTCAAAGTTAAAAGTATATTATTATGACGTTAGTCAAATTTTGATTGATAGTATTTTAGTTTTGTAATGTCAATCAAGTTTTGCATTGAGATTGTTTTCACAAATCACAAGTCTAGGAAGGTAAAAAATATATTTCTTCCTTTATCTTTCTTAAACTATGTTCATATATGTCTTCCTTTATCTTTCTTAAACTATGTTCTTGCATAGTACATGATTTCATGTGTATATCTATCATTCATCATCATTCATCATTGAATGATTTTAAAAGTAAAAAAATATATAAGAAATATATCATTATATTTGTACATTATTATCACAAAAACTAAGTAAAAACTAGGGCCAGTTTGTTTCGTTGGAATTTGTGCATGCTAGAATTGCTAATTCTAGAATTGAATCCATTCTGGAATTTTTCTATTCTCAAAATGAATTCTAGAATATGGGCTTGTCCTGCTGTTTGGTTCACCTGGAAGATGACTGAGAAGATGCAGATTCTGCGTTTGGTTCCACAAAACTAGAATTGGAATTGGAATTTTGTTTTTGCACACATACACATACACACACACACACATACACATGTGTGTGTATATACACACACGCGTGTCTATTTGTACACATATACACACAAATACACACACGTGTGTGTATATACACACATATGTATATACACACATATATATACACACACATGTATATACACACACACAAGTATATACACATACATGTATATATACACATGTGTGTACACACACACACATATATATACACACACATACACATGTGTGTATATACACACATACACACACGTGTGTATACACATGTGTGTATATACACACACACACGTGTGTGTGTGTATAGACACACGTACACACACATGTATGTATATACACACACACATGTGTATATATAAAAAAGGATCCAAAATAAAAAGTGATTCATCTACCAATATACATGGGTACCAAGTTGTTGTACTCATTAGTTGTATAGGAATACCTTTTAGATACATGGATCATTTATATGGTAAACCTAAAAAATCTGGAGTGTTAGGTAGAATGGATCATGTATCCTTTACAACAACTCAAGTACAATACACACTTTAGTTTTTCTTGTTACCAAAGGTGGCTGACATTGAAACATTTGCACAACATATATGGCCATTAGTAACAAAAAAACAATCTAGGCTTCACAAATAGCTTCGAAATATTTTATTACAAATTCCTACAATCTTTATGATTTGCAATGGATTGACCTCTTTTCAATAGCCACTCATTAAATCAATCTTCATGACTTGTAGCAAATTGCTTGATTGGCGTCTTTTCAACAATCACCCTTATAAAAAATTGCACAAAATTAAAACAACACTCTCTTAAAGGATCTCTTCAACTTCTTAAAAACCTTCTTCAACTCAACTAACCCAATGACACAGGCACATTAAATACCACTTTAACATGAGCACACTCCTCTCGATAAATGTCAAACAACCGAATTACAAAACCTTTTAATGTAGTAGCACATCATGGGGTCTTCCCCATGCTCTTCACAATGATTCTAACATAATTGGTGATACACAACTTACAAACCAAGTTACTAAACTTGTTTGACAAAATTATAGACTAAATATCAATGTTTAAACACAATATCCCAAATTTACAACCACATAGAACAACTCACACTAAACACTAAGAACATAAGCTTGTAGTAAAAATATTACACTTTACTTGCAACCTAGTTCATAATCTTCCTTGTAGACTCTAAAGTTAGTTCTAAACACTTAGAAGCCACAAAGGCAAAAACATGCACAAGGACCACAAAATCCCCATGAAAAGAAAGAAAAACCTTGTAGCACAACACAAGGGGATGCAAGATCTCTCCATAAAATGCATGAAAAAAAAAGAAGATGAGATAGGGTATCAAAAGAAATGAGCACAATAAAACTGTACCCATCACATACAAAATCCCAAACCAAAGAGATCTACACAAAACGAAAACCAATAAAAGATCATCCTCTCTAGCAGCAAAGCACTTGCTCCCGTAAACCCTGCAACTTTAACAATTTTGCGATTGTAGATATTTAAAATCGTCCCTGCACACTTATATTAATTTAATAAATATTCCCTTAACATTATAGTTAATCCTAGTTAATTGACTATTTTTTTTATATTCATCTATTGATTTAATTAAATTAATTCATTATCCTATGGTATCTAAATTTAATTTAAATACGCTTCCCTAATGTATTAAATTTCCATTGAATATATGATTCCCTCCATTAAATCCCCCTTTAAATAAATTTTAATTTATTTATTCCCTCCACATTCTAACATTCTACTAAGATATGATTAGTCTAAATCTAATTTGGATTAATCCTAAACCCACCTAAAAAGCCTATTCTACACCCATACCTCTCATCCTAATAAGCCTACCCATCATCCTAATAAGCCTACCCACTAATTAATCCTGCTTAATTAGCCTAAAAAGGTGATTCCTAACTTTTTAAGTGCTAATGAGTTTCTCACACAACTCATCCCAAGGAAGCCACCCAACTTCCTTAAAATTCCCTTACAACCATGTCCCCCACTTCTTCCGCCAAGGTTGCTCACACAACCTTGAGCCTCTCAAACCTTAAATGCCCCAAGTTGACTTTTTGCATGACATGTTCTTTTGCCGTTGTGTCCCTTATTTGGCTCCTATGTAGATATAACATATGTGCCACCTCATCTAAGCCCTTCCCTTCCCTCCAAAAATCTAAATAGAGACCTCACTCCTTGCAAATCATCTCTCATTTTATGCATTGTTATCATGTTAGTATTGCTCTAGGATTTCATAGTTTATTTTCATGTTTTTAAATCTTAGTTCATCATTGAATCTAGAAATCACATGCTAGGTTAATGGTGAATGAATCTTAGTTAAATCTTTCATTTCATCTTAGTTTAATAGTTTGAATTTCTATTTGCATCAATGATGAAAGTTTGAGACAGTTATTCAAACTTGTTCTTGAGTTCTTCATCAATCCATTAGTTTGCATTGTAGGATCAATCACCTCAAGAATTCAATTAATAGTGATATTATTATTTTGTGTTGGGAGAGCACACCCACATTTCCTCTCTAAGAGAAAATCAACAAGGCTTGGGTGCACTTGTTTGACTCACTAGAGGTTACATGTTGGAAGCCATTGTGTAGTTGTATGTTTTATGAACATGTTTAAATTATATTAATTTATAACTAACGTCTCTGAAAGTTTGTACAGTGTTCATACACATCTGTCAGTCTTGCTTGTACCAGTGATAACCAGCCTATCTGAGACTTCTAAAGTATTCAACTAAAATATATGTTGACATCAATGACAAAACATGAATGTCTAACATAAACAATTGCAACAAGGATATCCTATTTGCGGTGGCCCAATGGTACCCCTCTCCCCAATGCTAAAGCCAAATACACAATCTCCTCACTGATAGCTATGAGATATTTGATCATCTCAACACTTGATGGAATACTAATAATAACCTTTTGGATTGGAATAAAACCCTTGCTAGGATTTGGGGAAGACCTATTGAGCCTTAAAAAACTAGATTGATGTGGAGATTCCTCATACATAGATTGTCAATCAAGAAGCCTAATGGAGAGCTTAATATCTGCTCCTTTTGTAATTGTTGTGAATCTATTCACCGTGTCTTTTTTTATTGCCTCATTTCTAAGGAAAATTGGGGTTTCTTTTGTTTATTTAGTATGAGAACTTTAAAATTTGGATGTGGTATCTAGATGCTTCTTTAGCCTTAAAAAGAACTACAATGTTTTCTGGTCTATATTATCTATTGAAATACTATGGTCTATTTGGAAGCTCCATAATGATAATATATTTCTTGGTAGAGATAGGCACCTTACTGAGTCTCTACAGAGACTCATTTTTCACAACATTATTGTGCGGGTTATAGTTGTTATGAAGCTAGATGAGAAGAAGTTTCATTACTTGCTACAAGGTGGGGCTGTGAGGATGTTTAGGTGGGAGATCTCCCATGGGTACACATGGTCCAGGTCTATGCCAGAGAGAAGGGTGATCCCACAATAGTGTGTCCCACTTTTTGGCCAACTTTGACATAGACATCAACATTTTGAGAAAATACTTCATATTCGAACACCTATTGCTGCAAAACTATAAAGAATTTGAAGATGATATAAACTAGGGTCTTTTAGCATTTTCTTTCTAGTTTCTAAATATATATTTTTTTAAAAATTAAAAAAATTCATTAAAATTTATTTTTCCCTCTCCTTCGAAAAGTGGTTTGTGTGAAAAAACTGTGATTTTAATAAGTGACTTTCACTTGGATCAGCATAACTTTTTTTTAACTATGATAATGATGTAATTCTTTTGAAATTATATTTTTAACTTCAATATCTAGAGGATGTAATTGGTTTCATTCATTTTGGGTCAATATTACATAGTTTACTAAGTTTTAAAGTGACAATAACTGTAATTTAGACATAAGGTCACTTTGATCACTGTAACTTGAAATGTATATATCGAAATTCAATTTTTTTTTTAATATAGAAAGGTAAAACAAATACGCTTTTCCTACATATTTGTCATAATTTTTTTTTTGTAATTTACTATTTTTCCCAAAGCCTTGAAGAGATAGGTTGTTGAATCGCCAAACAACCTATGTTTAGTTAAAGTAATATTTGAAAGTGATAACGAATTCAATATGTATTAAAATTATATTCATTAGAAAGCTTGTTCCCAATCGCATCATTTGGCATCATTTGTTTCAAAAAAAATATTTGATTTGGTCCTTGTCCTAGGCCTTGAAAGGACAATTTTTAGGAGGTTTTTGTTTTCTCAGGGGAATTTTCATTTTAGGGCCCTTCGCGCGAAGACTTCCTTCGCGCGAAGGGCTCTGAGGGGGTTTGAGAGAACCCCCTTCGAGCAAACCCACCAAGGAAAATTTGCCCCAAATTGCTTTTTTTTGTTGATTCACAGGGTTCGCTTGAATTGGGTCTAGTTTGAGCGAACCCCCCATTTTATATAGTTTGTGCGAAGCCTATTAACCACTTCATGCGAAGAGGGTACTTCATGCGAAGCCATCAAAAAAGATTTTTTTTTTGAAAATTTGAAATCCTTCGTCCCGAAAAGTGGGACACACTATTGTGAGATCACCCAGAACCCCATTCAAATCTGCACTAGATAGCTTCATGGAAGAGTTGAATGGGTAAAGAGAGAAGGACAAACAAGACAAAGCATCCCCACTAGAAGCAGTACCACTTGTTGATGTTCCAAGTTTACGAGTTGTTGATATTTTTTATCACCCCTAGAGGAAACATTCAGGATGACAAGATACTAAGGTGGATGGAGGGAACGTTAGGATGTGACAAGATATCAATAGCATGCTTTCAACTTTACATTTTTATAATTTTGTATAGATGATATTGGATGGTTATAGAGAAATGTATATCAGTTGATTAGATATCGATTTGTGTCCTTCCACATTAGGGATTATTATACACTATAAGTAATTGTTGTTATTTCTTTATGGTTGTATCTGGTGAACAATCTCGAGTATGATTTTGTAAGTTGCATAAATTATAATTAAAAGTGGACATGACATGTCCACTATAGCATATGTCAAAATCTACTACTTATGCAATAATGGACTTGTCATTAAAATATTTTAATAGAACTTGGCATTTTATCTAATACATTAACATGTGCAATTCAAAAAAGAAAGAAAGAAAATGAACTTTGTGATGATCTCTTCAATACGAACCAATAGAAACAAAGAGAAATGACATTTTTATAGTTACTTAAAATATAAAATCAAATCTCCCAAATAAGACACCAAAAAGAAACTATGCATGCATGCTTCCCTAATCTTTATTTCTAACTCTTTCTCTTATGCTTTCATGTAGCCCTCTTTGATTCCTCTTTAGTTTGAATGTCCAATTTGTTTTTTTAACTTCAATATCTCTATACACACCTCACTCTAAATGTTTTGAATTTGAAATATGATTATTACTCTTTTATTAATATTTTCTATATTTCAATGTCTAAGAATAAAATGTCTTGTTTAGCTATTTTAGCATAAAATTTTATTGAAACAATGACAAATTTTATTAAAATAAATATTAAATTTCATGTGTTAAATGTAAGGAACATTAGAAGTTTTTTAATTAGATATTTAGTAAAGAAGCATGAGTTTTTAGACTAAAATATCTTTAGTAAAGAGCCGAGAACTCACACTCATCCATTCCACCAAAATATTATCAATTTCATACCTTATTCAACTTAAATTAAATTTATAAAAATAACATGAGAATATTGGAGACAAAAATTAGTGGACATAAATTAAGTCTCCCTACATCTTCTACATTATTTTTTTATTTAAAATTTTAGATATGCTAAAATGTAGGGAATGAGATAAAAGATATCATACACGGTTAGCGCGTTCAAAGAGCCGCGTCAACAAATATTAAATATTATGTCACACCACTTTATCTGGAGAAGTCAGGATTTTTCTGTAGTTTGGATGGGGATACTACCGCTTTCTTGGTATTCTGTGTTCCTGACCACTTGTTCACTGTTACCCTTCTTCTTCTTCTTCTTTATATGGAGCAGGACAAGGCTTCCTCTGCCTCCTGGCCCTCCTGATGACTCTCCGCCTGGGCATGAAGACAACAGTGGTTGTCTCCTACCCTGCCATGCCAAGGACTTTCTGAAAACGCATGGCCACATCATCTATACTAGCTCTCCCTTCAATGTAGATGGTTTTGTTTTGTTCTCTTCAATGTTGTATCTATTTAAACAGTTTTTCCTTGTTATTACTGCGTTTGATTTTGGACGTTAATTGTGTAGTTTGATTTAATAATTAAAAAAGACGATCAAATGCTTCCCAAGATCAATGGTTTAGAATGCTCCTTAAATGTTGAAAAATGACGGAAATTGCATGATCTAATCTTTTTTCTTTACTGCGTCCATCCTCCACTTTACTGTCGCCTACCATGTGCAGTCCGTGGTCCGCGAAAGTATTGATTTCTTCTGTCCACAAAGCATAGCGATAAGGTTTGTGTTGTAAATGGAATCCAATTTCCTACGGCACACACTTGATAAATGCTGAGGAAAAAGTGCACCCTTGGATGATGGGATTGATTTTGAAGATCTAAGGGAGAGGAGTCAAAACATGCACACCTTAAGTTTAGGGGTGTATTTGGGTCGTTATGTGGACCCAAAGGTCAAATCAAATATCCTGTCATTGAGGATGTTAAGTTGGCAACCCTAAATCAAAATTTTTGCGCATGACTCAACCATTTGCGACGTCATCAAACCATTTGCATCCAATGTGCCCATTTTCACCTCTTTCGGACCGTCAACCGGGTCGTGCAGAGGCCCACCACCAAAACATGCGCACCCTAACATCCTTTGAGGAGAGGGTGGCCACATGTCATTCAAGCAAATGGCCACCCAATCCACGAGAATCACCGCCATTGTTTCTCGCTGTCACCTTCAAATTGAACATGCAGTCGCATTTACTACGCATCACCTCTCTTTATTTCCACCTGTCGAGTTGCTTATTTCGATGTCTTTCAAATTCAATTTTCTTGACTCCTCACAACTTGAGTCATCTCTCCTTCCATTCTATCCCGCCCTTTTTAGAATTCACATTGGTTTTGGGACCGAAAGGTGTTCGGTCGCGA
Source organism: Thuja plicata (assembly GCA_018584345.1). Classification (NCBI taxonomy): domain Eukaryota; kingdom Viridiplantae; phylum Streptophyta; class Pinopsida; order Cupressales; family Cupressaceae; genus Thuja; species Thuja plicata. The sequence continues at coordinate 348,954 of MU223748.1, forward strand.
CCCCTGCAACAGTGCCATGCAACCCATACCTATCCTCGACGATGCCATTAAGAAAAAGGTGAATGCAGGTATTGAGGCAGGTTTCAGTTTATTTTGCAATGTCGCCATTATTATTATGCATGATGCATGACCTCATTTATCGCTGCAGGTGGTGTGGAGTCTGCATGCATGGTTGTGAACGTGTGGGCCATTGGGATGGACCCTTCAATTTGGAAGGGGCCTTCAGAATTTATGCTCGAGAGATTTTTGGAGGGTGAGAATAGAAAGATGAATTATAGAGGATAAAATTTTGAGCTAATTCCATTCAGACCAGGAAGAAGAATTTGCCCAGGGCTTCCATTGGCAAGTCGTAGGATCAATTTTGTTTTAGCTTCTTACTTCATTCATTTGAGTGGGTACTTCCAGATGGGATGAATGACGAGTAGATGGATATGGCGGACGAGTTCAGAATTACTCTAAAGAAGGTGGTAGAGTTGAATGCAATCCTAGAACCTCGTCTGCCACATCATTTAAACTAGTGCTCTGCGATAAGTATTGACTTGATCAATAATGTAGATGGTTTTGATTTATATGTAGATTAAAATGTTAACTAGCACTTGCACCAATAAGGTGCAATTCTTATGTTGATAGGAAGATATGGTTGTCTATTTTTTTTTAGAGTACAGTAAAGCCGAAAGAAAATTTGGAACAAACGAACATTGTCTTTTCTCAAAATAAGTATTTTGAAAAGTCATTTGATGGGCTACAAATGTAGGAATAAGAAACTGTTAGTCCAAGTCGGGTATTTGTCCTTTTCCTATAACTGTTTTCTAGAGTCGCCATAATATTTTTGAAAGTCTCAAAGCTGCTTAAATCCTCATTTCAAACTACTCACTGAAAATGTCAACTTGTAGTCCGACCATGCTTCAAAAAACAGAAGATTATTGCTAACACTTTCTCTTGAAAAGGTTTGAACAACCTTGAACAACCCTGATAAACCTTGAACTTGGTTCATGCGTGTTCGAAAGTGTTCAAGGTAGTTCATGTTATTGTAAGGTATGGCAGATGTATAAGACCAGCAAAAAGCGTTTCATGGTCACGGTGTACGGGAGATTTGACTTTGCAAAGATGCAACATCAGTGATGACAATGCACAATTTTTGGTTTAAAGACTAAGGCAAATAAACAAATGGGAATATGTTTGAACAGTATTGAACACATGAGAACATCCTTGAACTTGGTTCAACCCTGTTTAAGAGTGTTCAAGGATTTTGAAAAATTGAAATGGGGCAGAAAAAGTGGGATTCGTCGTCACTTAGCAGTGGGTCCTATGGAAAAGAGCATTTAATACGGGCAATTAATGGCGGTGGTTAAGTGCATCCGAGCTGTCAAATTCATAATGATTCTGTACAATGTAAAAGTTTGTGCACGTGGTATTAATTGATTGTATGCGTAAACAATAATTTCATTCCTTCAGCCTTTATTGCCTTAAAGATGGGTAATTAATGATTAATTATTTGGTATTATCTATTTAAACCCTTCTTAGCATTCATTCTTTTGAAATGTTGTCGCTGTCTGTATACGGCTAGTTTGAAGGTAAGGGTTTTCAGAAGCTCCAGGGTGTGGAAGTATCTATAGGAACAAGATGATTCAGGTTGCACCCTCTGTAGTGTTTTAATTTAAGCTTGCAAAATATACAGAAGATTCTGTGGCAGTTGTCTATTTGTTTTTACAAGTACGAAGTCTGCTTTTCACTTATTTAGAAGCATTTCTAGTCTGGTTTACGAAAACCTCATTGTAGCAGACACAGATTTAGGAGGATGTGATGTTGAGGGAATCCCTGATAGACTTTCTAGGTGCTTAGAAAAGAAAGTCCCTACTTTGGAAATTTTGCATAGTGGGCTGTGTGTAGCCGCTTCCTTCCCACCTGCAGTTGTTTGTCCCAAGCTAATTCATGAATGTATCCGTAACTATGATAAGAGGATTGAGTCCATTCTTAAGAAAGATGGTAGTGTCTTGCTAGCTATAAACAGGGAAATTGTTTCTTTAGCTTTCCAAATTCCAAAGCAAATTTTTTCCGCTTTTTCTCCTACACAGTCCCTTGTTAAATTCAAGAAAAACATGGATGCAAATCACACTTCCATGGCCAAACACTGGTTGATAAACCCACAAAGGGGAAGTTCCCATTTGCCCAAAAAGTTTAATAGAAGTCATGTGCAGTGGTATATCAATGATGTCATGGTAATGTTGCAAAGGGTCAGAGGGTCGCCATAGTCCTTCTTCTTCTCAGATTGGTTGTTCTGTTATATTCAAATTGTTATAGAAGGAAAATAGATGCTGGATTGGGCCAAATTAATTGCCAGTTCAATGAGGGAACAACTTAACAATTCCAAACTCACACGGTGTAGTTTCTTCATGTCTTCTTATCTGATGTATTGCTTAGCCTGTATTTGAAAGTGAGATGGGATGATTCATGAACCTTGGTCTGATAGCATGTGTGTTTATGAGTATTTCTCCATTCTTCACAGAAAATAATGTAATTAAGAACTACAGGAGAGTGCATGATAGTTTTATGGGTAAACTCTATTTTGAGTTCACTGGGGATTCTGCCAGGAGAATGAGTGCAGAGGATCAGAAGTTTGTGACTAAATTTGGGAGTTTTTATACCCAGTTCCCTATATTCACTTATGTGAGAGTTGGTGGTTTTGAAGAGGCCCCTACAAGATTTCCTAGATATGCTTTTGACTGCTTTATTTTTGTAGAGGTCTGTAGGCAGCTTGTCATAGTACTTAGATTATTTTTTCCTGAAGAGGAATTGGAAAATGTTTTCCCATTACAGCTAGGCAAATTCTCATGTTATACTATTGAGGATGTGCAGTAAGTATAGGGAGCAACCTGAGTCATTTTGATTTTAAGTGTTATACAAAGAGAACATGTTCTGATAACAAGAACTTTTCCAGTGTAAGTCTAGGACTTAGGTCTCATATGTTCCATGTTCCCCATTTAGAAGATTTCTAGGAGGACTGTTCTGATGAGTCCCAAGTTAAGGAGAGAGCACAGTCATCTCTGTATTTCTCAGATTCTATCCATGAGACTGCAATTCAATGTGCAAGGCATGACAGATGATGGTTCAAACTTGGTTGAACCTAATTTCAAAAGATCTCTAGAAAATGAGGAGTATGAAATTGATTGGTCAGTGGAAGAGGAAGATGACATTAAATGCAGGACAGAGCATGTACTTCAATTAACTGAAGAATGGCTGCAAGTAAGAAGAAAACATTCTAGTCCTAAATCAATTGAAGTTAAATCTTCACCTATATATTCCTCCTCACCTATTTCTAATCCTCATAAATCAATTGATAATGCAGGTGCCTCGGGTAAGCAGCAGACTAAGAGTTCAAGGAAGAAATCTGTTGCAGAGCCTTGTCCTGTGGTATCACCTCAGTGAATTACCAGGTCAAAGTCTCGATCACAAGTTAAAGAGAAGATGACTCAGGAAAACACAGAGACAATTAACTTGGAAGATGACAAGTTTGGGAATTTGAACTATCAAATCGGTGAAGATGAGCAAATAGGAAATGACCTCTTCGATCTTGATGATGTGACTTTGGATTTAATGGATACTCCTACAAAAACAAGCCAACAGTTAGCAGCAAAAACTGACACACCAAGATGGCTAACCACTTTAGTGAACAAGAAACAAAGCTTAGTTTCGGTATCTATTCCTGTGCAGGACATAGTCAGCAAATATGTTCAAAAGACTCCCAAGGCCAAGAAAGTTAAGAGCACAGCACGAATGTTTGCTGATACTAAAACTAAGAAGTGGAGGGCTGAAGTAGACACCTACAGACCGAAGGAAGAGAAGAAGGATGTTGCAGATGAAGATTTTAAAGTCACTAAAATTGAATTAGGGACTATGGATAGGGTGGGAAATAATCACCTTTTCAAAGAGAGGGCTCAACAGATGTTAATGACATAATGGAAAGACAGTAAGAAAAAGAAAGAACTGAAACAGATGATAGTGTCACTCTCCCAACTTATAAACACTTTCTGCAAATTTGACACCATGCCACTTGTGTGCATAAATGTTGTCACACTTCTATATATCATTCCATTCAAGGTT
>MU223748.1:362756-380247 GCA_018584345.1 Thuja plicata
ATAAATTAGAAGAATTTTATTTAATTAAATGGGGGAAATTGAATTTAATTAAATAAGATGAATTTTATTTAATTAAAAGGGAGGTTAAATCTTTTAATTAAATAAGAGGAATTTTATTTAATTAAAAAGGAGATTAAATCTTTTAATTAAATAAAAATGGTCAAACCTTAGGAAATATTAAAATAATTGAATTAATTGAATTAATTATAATTTGATCAAGGAAATTGATTTGAATTGAAAATATTCCAAAGCATTGATTCAGAAATTTGATAAATTGATAAAATGATAAATGGGGCCCATAGTCTAGGCGGCCATTTTAGGGTGCATACACCACTGACCTGATCTCCACAGGTATTTGATCCAAACTCTGCAGAAAGTAAAAATTTTCTAAATCAAGTTCAGAGGGGTCAAACACTAGTCTCCTCAGTTGATGAGTGGATGTCCCAAGTACTTAGCAGTGACCAACAATATATCAAAGATTCACATTTAGTCCTCCATGATACTGAAGCCAAAATGGGAGAGTTGTAGACCCAACATAAATTATGGTATGGAGAGGAGGAAAAATGGGTATCGGTGATGAGAAAGATTTGGAAATAGAGAGATATGGTTTCCGTAAGTTCTGTGTAGAAAAATCTCTGAAATGCACTGAGGAATCCATTTTCTTCATCCTTAGAAAGAACATCAGCTGGCATATCTTTCTCATAAGAAGTACCATTATAGAAAACAAAGAATATGAGGCCGAGGCTAAACAAATTCAGAAAGATGCTTTGAATATGTTGAAGGTCATTAACTTCACCTATACTTATTCATCGGTATATGGTGAACATGAATTAAAAGGCGCTCTGGAAGCTTTTGAGTCAGCAATAAAAATAATCAGAGAAAAGGTTAATCCTAAAGCCTTAGACTTAACTCAGATGGGGAGGATTGAATCTATGTTATATCTGTGTGTGGATCAGCCGCCCTGTGTTGTAGAGAAGGTGAAGAAGTTGAAGTGGAGTAAGGAGGCCTCAATGGCCCGGATAGTGAATTCCAAGATCCCGCATCTACCGTTCGCGAAAGAGTTGGTCCAGGCATATAAAGAATGGAAACCTACCCAGTTGGTTATCGAAGAAGAAGGGAGTCCAACGGGAAGGGAGGATCGTGCTGTGGACAAGGAACCAGATTTAGATAATTAGTTTTTATTTGGTTTAACATGCAAACTCTGAAGGACATGTGTCCTTTTCTGCTGGTTTCATTTTATAACTAATTGCCCAAGATGTCAAGTTTTTCGGGAGACCTCTCGGTGCTTTGATACTATAAGTATTACTGCTGTAAAATTTTGAAGTGTTCGAAAAACATGAGACTAATCATAACTAGATAGTCTTATTTTTGGTGATAGTTTGATTTTAAAAAAAGTTAGAGGAATAGATATAGAGAAATCTGATACTATTTTCAAGGAACAGATTTTGTGTGATTGCCCATGTAGTAATTTTTGGAAATACATTACAGTTAAGTTTATCAAATCTGTGTCATTTGAAAACAAAAATCAAGTGTCATGTGTTGACATTTTGTTTACTTTGCAATGTATGTGTCTGTTGATTCATAATTATTGAACTTTATCTATATGTTGTTTCCTTTCTACCGATTAGTTGTCTGTTTTCATTGAATCTGTTAAAAGAAAAATTGTGCTTTTTATTTCTTTATCATTCTGCTATCTTTATTAAGGTATTTCTACAATGCTTCTCATCTATGAATGTTGAAGTAACCTTTCTAAAACTTTCGGGTTAAAAGTTGAATTTCAGAATTAGATATTACTGATAAACTATCTATAGGGAGCTGTACCTAGGATTAATTCAGAGGGAAGTGAATTCAAATAATTTACTCAACTGTTAGGGTCATTTTTCTTTCAAGAAGGGTTGTAGAGTTTTCCTATAAAATATTTTCAGAGAGACAAATCTGTTCGCTAACATATTTTTGATGACTCTACTGGGGAGTGCTCAACAGTGTAGAACTATTTTAAATGCTTTCTTTTATGAACAATAATGGTACTACTTGCTGTAGTGATACCTAACCAGGAGGAAATACCTCCTGTAATTCAACCAGATCTTAACTTTCAAAATACCCAAGAGGATATAATTTCTGATTTAAACACTATTGCTTGGGATTTAAAGACTAGCTATCATCAGTACCAACAGGTCCTCTTAGTCTTGGAAGAAGAGGAAGATATAGGGGAGTGGCTGCGAGGTCTCCCAATTGCTTAGGAAACACAAGTTATTGACAGAGCTATGAAAAGGCAATAAGAGAAAATATATCATACTTGATTCTCTATGGTTTACCAGGTCTCAAAGGAGGGAGGGAATCTTTGACACATTTTATGAAAGTTTGCAAAACCTTCAATTCCCAACTGCCTACATTCCAAAACCTAAATCTAAGAGTAGGCCTCCTTCCCCATCCAAATTTTAGTGAAACAATTCTCCATCTACTAGTCTCTGGCAGTCCTTGACCTTATCTGGCATTCAAGCCCCTCCCCTCGTAACTATTTTTCCAGTTACAGTCATGGCACAACCTTAGGGAGTAGCAGTCAGTCCTCTAGCACTTGGTGCTCACCATGCCCTTCCTAAGGGTGTAAAAGATGTTCTCCCTAAATTTTCTAGAGATGGTAAGGTATCAACAAATGAACATTTCAATGCATTCAGCATAGCAACAACTATTTTAGTAGTGCAACATGAATATGTAGCTATTAGGATTTTCGCCCAATCCTTGACAGAAGGAGTTGCAGAATGGTTCGGTCATTTGACTGGAGGGTCTATAAAAAATTGGCAAACAATGAAGACAACATTTGAAATTCATTTCAAAGGCACTGATGAAAAGAATTCTTTGTTGGCACAATTGATTCAAATGAAGAAGGAAATCCATGAGCCAATTAGAGACTATGTGGCTGGGTACAATAAATTGATTCATAAAATTCCCACTACCAAAAGACCCACTCTAGAGAACCAACAATGTTTCTTTGTAAACTCTATGCCTCCTGACATAGGTTTTCACTTGAGAAGAAGTAGGCCTACAAATTTGGACACTGCTCAAAGCCAAGCCACTGAATTGGAGGATGATCTTATCATAGCTGGAAAATGGAGAAAACATGTGCAAACACCTCATTCCCAAGCCTCAACTTCCTCATCCACGAACCCAGTTTTCCAAAGACTCGTGAATGATGTCATTGCCTTGAAAAGACAATTACCTAAGCAGGGATCTTCCTACCCTCCTATGTACCAAGATACAAGCTAAAAGAAATCCAATCAATGGAAAAATAAAAATCCTCTTTTACCCCCAACTCAACCGAGGTTGTCCCTAGAGGCTGCTTCAAAAGATGCAGCCGTGTGTTCATTCCACCTCGCAACAGATCACGATGGCAGTTCTTGCCTTGATATGTTGAGGCATATACAGATGGAGGCAAAGAAAGATGCGTTAGGAGAGTGTACTATGGAGGAAGTGGCTCAAGAGAGACTTGGCGACTCTAGCTCATATTATTTAAAATATGAATCTGACTCTAAAAGAGGGGATATTATAGTCACTCTTGAAAACCCAACATGTGCTATGCTGACACGTAATCAAAAGACTTCTAAGAAGATTCCTACATCATCAGGTACTTTTTAGAAAGCTCATGAATCAACATGTAACCTTTATCCTTCTAATAATAAAGTTCATGATTCTAAAGCTTTTCAAAAAAATGAAGGTATGTCTTCTTTTGATATAGTTGAATTTTGTAAATCCTCTGCTATACAAATTTTCCCTTGCTGAATATTTAAAGTTAAATCCAAAAGAACTTGATAAGCTGGTCAGGTATGTTCAAGGAGATCCCTCATCTTCTTCCTAGACCAACCATTGTACCACAGATTAGACCAGTGAATCCATACAGACTCCCAAAGTTGCACCTCCTACTGTATCAAACCAAAATAGCTCGGCCACCACAACTACCTCAGAGTTGAAATGTAAAATTGATGAAATAAGAAAACCGGATCCCTTCTATATTTCCTTTCTCCTCAATGGTCTCAAATTAAGCAATTTCATCATAGATTTGGGTGCCTCTGATAATATCATGCCATCATCTATTTCCAAATCCTTAGGCTTGACTTTAACAAAAACTTTTGGAAGGTGCTATTCCATGGATGGTAAACAGGTGCCTTTGATTGGCCAAGTGAAAGATGCTCATGCTATGTTAGCATGTTACCCAGACAAAAGGTTAAAGTTAACGATTCTAGTTGAAGATATTCCCGCTAGCTATGGAATGCTATTGAGCAGAACTTTCTGTAGGGACATGGGTGGGGAAATAAAAATGGATTGGTTAGAAGCTATCATACCCATAGGGAAGAAAAAGGCCAAGTTGGAACCTGAAGTTAAAAACAAGTATACTCTATTCCCATATGACGACCCAAATGCACAAATCCTTTTCCAAGATTGTGAGTTTTGTAACTATATGATTTTCTCAGAAGAATATTCCCCTATTTTTGCAGTATGTGGTGAAAATGAACAAATCTGATTAATGGAGTTTGATGGTAGTTGTGCCAGCACAGGATCTGAGGCTGGTGTAGTATTGAAAGGCCCAAATGATGAATATGTCTTGTTCTCTTTTAAGCTAGACTTTAAAAATACTAATAATACTACTGAATATGAAGCCCTATTATTAGGTTTATGAGAAGCAAGAACATTGGGGATTAAAGCATTGTGAAAGGTGACGCTGAACTAATTGTTAAACAAGTAAAAGTTCAATTCACAGTAAAAAATGAATGTCTCAAACATTATAGGGACTTAGTCTGGGATGAAATAAATTCTTTTGAAGCTTTTTCCATAGAGGCAATTCCCAGAAATTTGAATTCAAGAGCTGATTCTTTAGCTATGTCAGCGTCTCTTTTTCTCCCTCATCCAGACTTCAAAACTAATACATATTAGGTTGAGATGATATACAGGCCCACGGTTCCAGATAACATTGATCATCTGCAAGTGTTTGAAGATGACGCCCAAATTAAGGATTTCATGACATGTGTGGAAGTTTTTTCATCTACTTAATTTGAAGGAATGGGTGAAAAGAGTGGCGAGTCCAGTTCTGAGTTATCACCAGAAGAAGTTGTTCAGCTGAAGAGTAATTTAAAATCCCCAAAGGTTTGGTTTCCTTGGAAAACTTGTTTTCTTGAAAAGATGATAGTTTCATTTCAAGAAATGGTCCACATTCATATGTGCAAAAAGAATATGATAAAGTGAATATTGGTACTACAGATGAGCCTTGGTGGATATCTGTCGGTAAGACCCTATCTGTTCAAGAAAAGAAAAGCCTTCAAATCTTGTTGATGGCCTACATGGATGTTTTTTCGTGGAACTATGATGATCTTCTAGTTTTTTGAAAAGGCAAATTCAGTTATCATATTCCCCTAAAACTAGAGTCAAAGCCCTTTAGGCAAAAATTTTGAAGCTATAATCCTAAAGTGTCAGAAGAAATTTTGAGAGAAGTAGACAAGATGCTAAAAGATAGGATTATTTATCCTATCCACCACTCAACCTGGACAGCAAAAATTGTTCCTATGAGGAAGAAGAACGGAGAGATAAGGATCTGTGTAGATTTCTGCAATTTGAACCAGGCTAGCCTAAAAGATAATTATGCCTTGCCCAAGATGGAACATGTTCTACAAACAGTCTTTGGATCAAAGATGATGTCTCTGCTTGACGATTGTTCAGGGTATAATTAGGTAAGCATGTTGGAGGAAGATAAACACAAGACTACTTTCACCACGCCATGGGGGACTTTTGCTTATAACATAATTCCCTTCAGGTTGATCAATGTAGGAGTGACCTATCAAAGAGCAATGGATTCTTCCTTTGCTGATATCAGAAACAAAATTATAGTGATTTATCTTGACGATTTTATGGTTTATTAAAGAAGAAAGAAACACCACATCAGAGATCTCAAATCAGTTCTACAGAGATGCAGGGACCATGGCATATCACTTAATCCCAAAAAATCCATTTTTGGTGTAACAAAAGGAAAACTGTTAGGTCATATTGTTTCCAAAGAGGGGATTAGAATTGACCCAAAGAGGGTGAGGGAAATCCAACAAATCAGTTTACCATCGACTAGAATAGGAGTTAAATCCTTCTTTGGTCAAATCAACTTTTTAAGAGCCTTCATTCCAGATTTTTCTGAACTGACTAGGCACATTTTAGGAATGATGAGTGAAAAACAACCTTTTAAATGGACATAAGATGGTAAGAAGGCTTTCAATGTAATAAAGACTATTGTAGCTGAGGTACCCACTTTGGTTTATCCTAACTATAAAAAGGATTTCATTATTTACTGTTATGCTTCTGATCACACCTTGTCAGGGATTCTCACTTAGAAAGATGCTTCTCGAAATGAAGAACCAATTTATTTCATGAGCACTCCTCTAAAGAAGCACAAAATTAAATACTCTTCTATTGAAAAATAGGCTTTTGCTGTGGTAAAGTCAGTCAAGCAGTTCAGATTTTACATCCTACACTCACACGCCATAGTGTATGTGCCAGATTCAGTAGTGAAAAGTTTGCTTACTCAACAGGAAATAGCAATGAACAAGAGGGTAGCATGGGTGACTAAGATAATGGAATATGATCTGTTAATTAAACCTACCAAACTAGTTCGAGGAAGAGGCCTTTGTAAGTTCATAGCTGAAAATTCAAAACCATCAGAAGAATTGGGAGATGAGGTGTCTCAAGTGCTGTTAGTTAGTCTGACCGATTCCTGATTCTCTGACATAGCATATTTCCATGCTTACAGAGAATGTCCTGCGTGATTTTCACCCAAGGAGAGGCACAACCTAATATTACAAGATGCAAAGTATGTAATTTGGCAAGGCACCTTGTATAAAAGAGGTCTAGATGACACATTTCTTAGATGCGTGGATAAAGAGTAGCAATCACAATTATTGAAAACTTTCCATGAGGAAGCTTGCGGAGGACACTTTTCATCATCTGTAACAGCCTTCAAGATTCTCCAGTATTTCTTTTATTGGCCAGGAATGTTCAAAGACACATATGCATTTGTCAGAAGTTGCCAAAAGTGTCAGTTGTTTTTTGGAAGGCCTCAATTAGTTGCACTTCCATTGAGACCTGTTGTAGTGGATGAGCCTTTTAAGCAATGGGGGATATATTTTATTGGCCTGATTAATCCTCAGTCAAGTGCAGGTCATGTTTATATCCTAACAGTGATTGATTATTTTACTAAGTGGGTCAAAGTTGTTCCCACTAAGAAATAAAATTCACAGGTGGTGTGTGATTTCTTGAAACATAATATTCTGGTGCGCTTTGGTGTGCCTCAAAAAATTGTGGCTGACAATGCTACTTATTTTTCATCTCAAGAACTAACTCTTTTCTATTATGACCACAGTATTTTTCTAGCTCATTCTTCATATTCTTTCCCTCAAGGTAACGAGCAAGCAGAGTCAAGTTATAAGAATTTGATTGCCATTATGAAGAAATTGGTAGATGAAAGTGCTAAGAACTGGCACAAGAAGTTGTATGAAGCCCTTTGGGATGATAGGATCACTCCAAAAAGAGTAATTAGAATGGCCCCTTTTGAGTTGATCTATGGAGTTGGAGCTCAAGTGTTGATTCCTCTGGAATTGTCAGTAGCTAAGTTACAAACTGCTATTGAAGATCAAATGTTTACAGATTCTTTGGAGAAAAGAATTCTACACTTGCAGAATTTGGAAGAAGAAAGGGAGGCATTATTTGACAAAATCAGAGAACATCAAGTCAAGGTAAAGAATATATTTGACAGAAAGGCCAGGCCTAGAAAGTTTATGAAAGGGGATGAAGTGCTACTTTGGGAAAAGAGGAAGGTGTTGATGGGCACTCACAGTAAGTTTGAGTCATTATGGAAAGGACCCTTCATTGTTACTGAAGAATTAGGATACAATGATTTTAAACTTGCCTACCTGGATGGAACGGTCTTACCATTTTCCTATAATGGGAAAGACCTTAAGTTTCTCAGATTCTAGTGTATGTTCCCTGTGAATAGCTATATATATTAGTTTTAGTTTGCTTTCAGGCTGTGTGACTTTCCCTTTCCACGTCATGTGCTTTCTGAGCCTTTTGCAGCAGTTTGTGAAACTAGAGTTTTTGAGTTCTCTGACTTTTGAGAAAAGTCAGTCCCCAGTCAGAGCCGATATTAGTCCAAGTCTGGTACTTGTCCTTTTCCTATAAGTGTTTTATAGAGTTTCCATGATATTTTTGAAAGTCTCAAAGCTGCTTAAATCCTCATTTCAAACTACTCACTGAAAATGTCAACTTGTAGTCCAACCGTGCCTCAAAAAACAAAAGATTATTTGCTAACCCTTTCTCTTGAATAGGTTTGAACAACCTTGAACAACCCTGAACAACCTTGAACTTGGTTCATATGTGTTCAAAAGTGTTCAAGGTATTTCATGTTATTGTAAGGTATGGAAGATGTATAAGACCAGCAGAAAATGTTTCATGGTCACAGTGTACGAGAGATTTGACTTTTCAAAGATGCAACATGAGTGATGACAGTGAATTTTTTTTGGTTTAAAGACTAAGGAAAATAAACAAATGGGAATATGTTTGAACAAAATTGAACACATGAGAACATCCTTGAACTTGGTTGAACTCTATTCAAGAGTGTTCAAGAATTTTAAAAAAGTGACACAAGGCAGAAAAAGAGGGATTCGTCATCACTTAGCGGTGGGTCCTACGGAAAAGAGCATTTATAATGGGCAAGTAATGGCAGTGGTTAAGTGCATCTAAGCTGTAAAATTCATAATGATTCCCTACGACATGAAAGTTTGCACGGGTGGTATTAATTGATTGCATGCGTAAACAATCATTTCATTCCTTCATCCTTTATTGCCTTAAATATGGGTAATTAATGATCAATTATTTTGTATTATCTATTTAAACCCTTCTTAGCATTCATTCTTTTGAAATGTCGTCGTTGTTTGTATATGGCTAGTTTGAAGGTAAGGGTTTTCGGAAGCTCCAAGGTGCGGAAGTATCTATAGGAACAAGGTGAGTCAGGTTGCACCCTCTACAGTGTTTTAATTTAAGGTTACAAAATATACATAAGATTCTATGGCAGTTGTTTGCTTGTTTTTACAAGTATGAAGTCTACTTTTCACTTATCTCAAAGAATTTCTAGTCTAGTTTGCGAAAACCCCACTGTAGCAAACATAGATTTAGGAGGATGTGATTTTGAGGGAATCCGTGATAGACTTTATAGGTGCTTAGAAAAGAAATTCCCTGCTTTGGAAATTTTGCATAGTGGGCTGTGTGTAGCCGCTTCTTTCCCACCTACAGTTGTTTGTCCCGAGATAATTCATGAATGTATCCGTAACTATGATCAGAGGACTAAGTCCATTCTTAAGATAGATGGTAGTGTCTTTCTATCTGTAAATAGGAAAATTGTTTCTTTAGCTTTCCAAATTCTAGAGAAAACTTTTCCGCTTTTTCTCTTGCACAGTCCCTTGTTAAATTCAAGAAAAAAACGGATGCAAATCACACTTCCATGGCCAAACACTGGTTGATAAAACCACAAAGGGGAGGTTCCCATTTTTTCAAGAAGTTTAATAGAAGTCATGTGCACTGGTATATTAGTGATGTCATGGTAATGTTGCAAAGGGTTAGAGGGTCGCCAAAGTCCTTGTCAGATTGGTTGTTCTGTTATATTCAAATTGTGTTAGAAGGAAAACAAACGCTGGATTGGGCCAAATTAATTGCCAGTTCAATGAGGGAACAACTTAACAATTCCAAACTCCCAGGGTGTAGTTTCTTCATGTCTTCTTATCTGATGTATTGCTTAGCCTGTAGTCAAAACTGGGATGGGATGATTCATGAACCTTGGTCTGATGGCATGTGCGTTTATGAGTATTTCCCCATTCTTCACAAAAATAATGTAATTGAGAACTACAGGAGAGTGCATGATAGTTTTATGGGTAAACTCTATTTTGAGTTCACTGGGGATTCTGCCAGGAGAATGAGTGTTGAGGTTCAGGAGTTTGTGACTAAATTTGGGAGTTTTTATACCCAGTTCCCTAGATTCACTTATGTGAGAGTTGGTGGTTTTGAAGAGGCCCCTACAAGATTTCCTAGATATGCTTTTGACTGCTTTATTTTTGTAGAGGTTTGTAGGTAGCTTGCCATAGTAATCAGATGGTTTTTGCCTGAAGAGGAATGAGAAAAGGTTTTCCCATTACAGCTAAGGTTTTCCCATTACAGCTAGGCAAATTCTCATGTTATACTATTGAGGATGCAGTAAGTAAAGGGAGCGACTTGAGTCATTTTGATTTTAAGTATTATACAGAGAGAACATGTTTTGATAGTTCAAGAACTTTTCCATTGGAGGTCTAGGACTTAGGTCTCATATGTTCCCTATTCCCCATTTAGAAGATTTTTGGGAGGACTGTTCTGATGAGTCCCAAGTTAAGGAGAGAGAGCAAAACCATCTCTGTATTTCTAAAATTCTATCCATGAGACTATAATTCAATGTGGAAGGCGTGATAGATGATGGTTCAAACTTGGTTGAACCTAATTTCAAAAGATCTCTAGAAAATGAGGAGTATGAAATTGATTGGTTAGTGGAAGAGGAAGATGGCATTAAACGCATGACACAACATGTACTTCAATTAACTCAAGAATGACTGGAAGCAAGAAGAAAACATTCTAGTCCTAAGTCAATTGAAGTTAAATCTTCACCTATATATTCCTCCTCCCTATTTCTAATCCTCATAAATTAATTGATAATGCAGGTGCATCGGGTAAGCAATGGACTAAGAGTTCAAGGAAAAAATCTATTGCAGAGCCTTCTCCTTTGGTATCACCTCACCGAATTACCAGGTCAAAGTCTCGGTCACAAGTTAAAGAGAAGATGAATCAAGAAAACACAAAGACAGTTAACTTGGAAGATGACAAGTTTGGGGATTTGAATTATCAAATCGATGAAGATGAAAAAATAGGAAAGGACCTCTTTGATCTTGATGACGTGACTTTGGATTTAATGGATACTCCTGCAAAAACAAGTGAACAGTCAAAAGAAACAAGTAACACACCAAGATGGCTAACCACTTCAGTGAACAAGAAACGGAGCTTAGTTCCAGTATCTATTCCAGTGCAGGACATATTCAGCAAATATGTTCAAAAGACTCCCAAGGCCAAGAAAGTTAAGAGCACAGCACGGATGTTTGCTGATACTAAAACTGGGAAGTGGACAGCTGAAGTAGACACCTACAGACCGAAGGAAGAGAAGAAGGATGTTGCAGCTAAAGACTTTGAAGTCACTAAAATTGAATTAGGGAGTATGGATAGGGTGGGAAAGATTCACCTTTTCAAAGAGACGGCTCAATAGATGTTAATGACATCATGGAAAGAGAGTAAGGAAAAGAAAGAATTGAAATAGACGATAGTGTCACTCTCCCAATTTATAAACACTTTCTGCAACTTTGACGCCATGGCACTAACCCAATCTCCACAGGTATTTGATCCAAACTCTGCAGAAATTAAAAATTTGCTAAATCAAGTTCAGAGGGGTCAAACACTTGTCTCCTCAATTGATGAGTGGATGTCCCAAGTACTTAGCAGTGGCCAACAATATATTAAATATTTGTATTTATTCCTCCATGATACTAAATCCATAATGGGAGAGTTGCAGACCCAGCGGCAAGTCTGGGATGGAGAGGAGGAAAAATGAGTATCAGTGATGAGAAAGTTCTTGGAAATAGAGAGATATGGTTTCAGTAAGTTCTGCATAGAAAAATCTCTAAAATGCGCTGAGGAATCTATTTTCTTCATCCTTAGAAAGAACATCAGCTGGTGTATCTCTCTTATAAGAAGTACCATTATAGAAAATAAAGAATATGACGCCGAAGCTAAACAAATTTAGAAAGCCGCTTTCAATGAGTTGAAGGTCATTAACTTCACGTATACTTATTCATCAGTATATGGTGAACAAGAATTGAAAGGTGCTCTGGAAGCTTTTGACTCAGAAATAAAAATAATCAGAGAAAAGTTTAATCCTAAAGCCTCAGACTTAACTCAGATGGTGAGGATTGAATCTATGTTATATCTGTGTGTAGATCAGCTACTCGGTGTTGTAGAGAAGGTGAAGAAGTTTAAGTGGAGTAAGGAGGCCTCAATGGCCTGTATAGTGAATTCCAAGATCCCACATCTGTCATTCTCAAAAGAGCTGGTCTAGGCGTATAAAGATTGGAAACCTATCCAGTCGGTTACCGAAGAAGAAGGGAGTCCAGCGGGAAGCGAGGATCTTGCTGTGGATAAAGAACCAGATTTAGATAATTAGTTTTTATTTGTTTTAACATGTAAACTCTAAAGGACATGTGTGCTTTTCTGCTGGTTTCATTTTATAACTGATTGTCGAGAGGTTGAGTTTTTTGGGAGACCTCTTGGTGCTTTGATACTATAAGTATTATTGCTGCAAACTTTTGAAGTGTTTGAAAAATAAGAGACTAATCATAAATAGATAGTCTTATTTTTGGTGATAGTTTGATTTTAAGAAAAGTTAGAGGATCAGATATAGAGAAATCTGATACTATTTTGAAGGAACTGATTACGTGTGGTTACCTGTGTAGTAATTTTTGGAAATACATTACAGTTAAGTTTATCAAATCTATGTCGTTTGAAAAAAAAAAGCAAGTGTCCTGTGTTGACATTTCATTTAATCTGCAATGTATGTGTCTGTTGATTCATAATTCCTAAACTTTATCTATATGTTGTTGCCTTTCTACCGATTAGTTGTCTATTTTCATTGAATCTGTTAAAAGAAAATTTGTGATTTTTCTTTCTTTATCGTTCTTCTATCTTTATTAAGGTATTTATACAATGCTTCTCATCTATAAATGTTGAAGAAACCTACCTAAAACTTTTGGGTTAAAAGTTGAATTTCAAAATTAGATATTACTGATAAAATATCTCTAGGGAGCTGTACCTAGGATTAATTTAGAGGGAAGTGAATTAAAATCATTTACCCAACTATTAGGGTCATTTGTCTTTCAAGAAGAGCTATAGAGTTTTCCTATAAAATATTTCAAACATTTAATGCCTTAAGAAAATGACTGTATCAAGTTGCGTACCTTGATTTGTTAGAGAGAGAGAGAGAGTGGTGTTGCAATCAGGCTTCCTCTTTTTTCCTTGAAATTGTGTATGAGTTGTTTTACATTTTGGGGTATCTCTCAAAAGATAACATCGGTTGAATGTGAAGGGCGTTCAATGATCTGACTCTAGACATGGTTGTGAATGTAAACCCCTAGCTTTCAATTTTTCTAATGTCGATTGTTGTTTTTTATAGTGTTAGTCCTTGAGATTTTTGTATGGTATAGCCCATGCCATTGTAAACCAAAAATTTAATCCAAATGATAACACTATAAATGCAACACCATAACAAAATCCTTTGTTGTCAAGGAAACCCTATTAAAGGTAAAAATCCGGTGGGAATTAGCACCCACAAATAGTGTACTGAGAGTATAATATCCTTGCTAAAATATTTAGACCTATTAGGAGCTTATTAATGCATTACAGTACATAGTCCCTATTAAAGGAAAAACCCTATTAGGAGTCAAGAGAACAACATGCTCACTGCCCATGCACACTACCTAAAGAAGGTTAAATCTACCTTTAGGAAATACTGTCTGAAATACAAGTGTATATGAAATATACAATCCAGTGAACTATCTAATAGTAACTATCTTTGATTGATCAGTTCCAATGAAGTCCCTTAATCACAACCTCTGTTCTACATCTAGTAAACTTTGCACAAACAAGCTCACAACTTTCACACTTCACTATTACCACACACTTCACAAAAGAAAACAACTTTCTTTTATATAGGTTTACAATAAGCAATTAGGTCATCCAATTAAGACTTCCCCAGTTGACAAACAATTGCATAACCCATTGCCAAGATACAAACGATACCTATAACAAGTAAAAATAAATTACAACTAATCAAATATAATCCAAGACCCATAATCCATGCTTGCCATCCATAATACACACCTCATCTCTGAAGTCAGCCCCAAATAGGTCTTCTCGAGAACACACACCACAATAGGCATCACGAAGAATCATACGAACCAAGAACCATAACAAACATTCCTCAATATGTCTTCTTTCATTTTTCAATCTTGCATAATTTATGAATCGATATCACAGGCAAGTTATCCTGAAAACTCAGAGACTAACTTTGTCACACTTCACTGTCACTGTCCAGTACCCAATCTTCACTAAAACAACTATAACTTATGCCATCTATAGAATTAATCCAAGAAAACTTAGACATAAGATCATAACACATCCTTGTACATATCCTCATCTTTGCATACTCTGAATAAACCATATAGTACCCATACACTTCTGTCAGTCATCTAAGCAATAATAAGAACTAGTCTATTTTGTCTCAATAAAAACATATGTTGACATCAGTGACAAAACATGAATGCCAACTACAAAAATATAAACCAATTCCAAAAATCTCCCCCCTTGGCATTTATGGAAACGTATGAGAAAATCCATCAATCCAAAACTACTTATCTGAATACAATCTTCTCAATATCATCTTCATAGCTCTCCGTAAAACAATAGGGATTTTCCATAGTCTCTCTTCACAAAATCTCTCCCCCTTCGAAATCAATGGCAAAGGGCGCCATTACTCTACTTTTGACCATCTTTCCTCTGCCAGGTGTAGATTTTTCAAATATTCATACCTGCAACAACCAGGTGCATAATCACCTAAATATGTTCTATATTGTACATGTGATCACTTCCCATGAGGAGTAGATCCATACATCAAGTCTAGAAAATGATATAGCTCTGAAAGCCGCTAGACTGATGCATTCCTGCATCAATTTAGTTCTCGCAAGGAGGGGATATCACCCCAATCATACCTCTGAGATACTCATAGGCATCCTTTGGAAAAGGTTTTGTAAATATATATTCTATTTGTTCCTTTGTGCTAATATACTCCAACCTAATCTCCTTCTCTCCAACCTTGTCTCTCAAGAAATGATACTTAATGGAAATATGTTTAGTCTTCAAATGCATAATTGGATTTTTTTCACATATTCACTATGCTAGTGTTATCACAATGGATAACCAATGGCTCATCAAAAGGTATCCCAGTGTCCTTCAACATTTGCTTCATCCAAAAAATTTGAGTGCAATTTATAGTAGCAACAACATACTCTGATTCAGCAATGGACTGAGCCATACAGTCTTACTTTTTTACTTAACCAAGAAACCAACCTTTTCCCAAGAAAGAATGCACCATCATTTGTGCTCTTTCTATCATCAACATTTCCTGCCCAATCAACATCAGTATAAGCATGCAAAACAAAATCATTAGATTTTTATACCATAATCCATAATCTAGTGTTCCTTTCAAATATCTAAATATTCTCTTTTATAGCATTACGGTGTGTCTCTTTAAGATCTACTTGATATCTTTCCACAATTCCAACTGCATTAGCAATATCTGGTCTAGTGTGAGTCAGATATTGTAGGCCTCCAATCATAGATCTGTACTTTATTTGAAAAATACTCTAAGATTCATTAGTAGTAGTAAGCTTGTGACCAGTAACCATAGGTGTTCAAACAGGTTTACAATCTTCCATTCCAAAAATTTTCAAAATTTCCTTAAGATACTTGGTCTAAGAAATAAAAATACCATTTTTGTTTTGATTGATTTTCAGCCCAAGGAAAAATTTCATCAAACCAATCATCGAAATCTCAAATTTATTTTCCATTTCCTTCGTGAAATTTTTACTCATTTCATCGTTCCCTCCAAAAATGATATCATCCACAAAAAGTTCAACTATTAAAATCTCATCTTCACTAGTTCTTAAGAACAAATTACTGTCTGCATTACCTTTTTTGAGACCAAGATGACGTAGATAGCTACCCAATCTAGCATATCAGGGTATGTGGAGGATCATGGTATACAAAGCTATGGCCTTAAGTGACAATGAAAAATCATAAAATTAGGGTTAGTCAACTTGACATAAAAAGTTGGACATCTTATCAACCTTATGTGAAAAAGTCGTAAGAATAGAATATATAGAAAATTGAATGTAGTTTCTAAGATATAGCCCTTTTCTAAAAAAAAAAAATCTGATTGTTAAGAATTTTAAATTTCAATGTAGGAGTACAGAAATTTTTTAGGAAAAAGATAAAAAGTACGTGTATGCCTTACCATCTTAAACACAATCAAATCATGATATCTTTTCTCAAGATTCTAGATATAAGTAGTAGACTCATGCCCAAATGTGACACATTTCTTTGTGTAATTTTTCCAAATAAATAATTAATTATAAATTTTTTGCTACGAATTTTTTAGAATAATAAAACTCCCATGTCTGACCACCTTAACTAATTCTAAACTTTACAAAATTGATTTTTTTTCTTATAATAGGTGAAGCATAGAATGTGACACATGTTTCTGTTGGATGTTATCAGTTTTGGTTACTTATCATGCTGTTGATATTCATGTTTTGTAACTGATGTCAACATATATTTCTGTGGAGAAGATAGACTTGCTACTTGATTGTAAGAAGTGTACGGACACTATACGGATGATTCAAAATGATCAAAGTTGGATTCTAGTAGAAGGATGTGTATTGACCTTATTCCTAAGGTCACCTGACTGAAGATTACATATTGTGGATGTTACATTTGATGTGGTGAAGACTCATTTTTTGGACTATAACTGAGATTCTGGACAGAGAAGGTCTCTGTGTTTCTGGTATATCTCTCTGGCGAAGATATTTCAGATGTTGCAAGCTTATTGGTGGACAACTGACATATGTTAGAGTAATGGGTTGAGTTTGATTGTTTTTTTGTTACTGGTGATGTCATCTTTGGCGTGTATTCTGGAGAAGACCTATTTACTGGTCGACTTCAGACATGTAGCATGTGAAATTAATTATGAGCGTGGATTGCAGATCTGGAAGTATATGTGATGGATTGTAATTGATGTTTACTTTTTATAGGTACCATGTGTATCTTAGCAAGGGGTTATATAATTATTTGGATGATGGAAAGCCTTAATTGGCCGACCTAGTTAATTATGTATTAGGAAAGCTTAAATATGCTGACCTAGTTAATTATGTATTAGGAAAGCTTAAATTGGCCAACCTAATGAATTATTGTTGAAGGGTATATATGAATGGGTAAAAGCACAAAGCTGTGTCACGTTTCAGAACCACTTATCAGCACAGCTAAATTTGAGTATTTCTAAATAAAAATTAATTTTGGTCAAACATATGGTCTAGCTAGATTTATTCTAGCTAAGCTAGATAAGTGGTTAAAATTTTTCAATTGGAAATGTCTATTAAATGCACATTTTATACCAATTACCAAAGAAATAAAATTATTTCAGAAAATTGATGTTTCAATAACCCTTACTCTTTTTAATGATATTTTTAAAAAATATAAAAAATACCCTTTTGTAGAGCTCAGAGTCAAGATT
>MU223748.1:397796-420183 GCA_018584345.1 Thuja plicata
ATTATTAAGCTTATTATACCCATTGAAGTTCATATTAAGCTTATTATACCTAATATAGAAAATAATTTTGTCAAGAGGTGTAACCATAATAAGCTAATTGTGTCAATAAGTGTAATATAATAAACAATGGATGTAACTAGTGTCATTAATAGTTTGCAAATACCATAGTTGTTAGGACTATCATTTTCTTAAAATTTATGTAGGACACAAGGATTCTCAAAATTTTTAAACTGATTGAATGATTTGTTAGTAAAAAAATTGTAGATAAGTAGGAGATTTGTAGATACACACGATTCAAGTATCACAAATTTTTTTAAGTAGATTTTTAAATATTGATTTGTGAGCTAAAATAGTGAAAAACAATAGGAGCAACAAACAACTCAATTTGATCTATTGTAAACTTTGTATTAGAAGAGTTAGTTATGAACAACAAACAACTCAATTAATTTGTCTTATCACAAAATTTGTGTTAAAAAGTTATTATGAAATTACTCATAATAGTTGTCAAATTATCAAAATAAATTATAAATTACTATTATTTTAAAAACTCCATATTTTTCCTTACTAAATAAGAATCAATGAAAATTTAAGAAACAATATTTCATTTCAAAGTCTTAAGATATATAGCTTTAAAGACAAACATTAAAAAAATATAAATTTTATATGACTATACTTAACATGGAGACACATTTAAACATAAATTAAATTCAAATGCTATAGTTTAAAATTTAAAATAAAATAAAAAATAATATTTTTCCATAAAAGGAAGATATTTTAATTAATATGTACTCAATAGTTTAATTTAAATTTTATTATTAGATACAAATTTTGGTGGGCTCAATGTGAGCCATTCAACTTCACCAATAGACCAAGGGCCCATTAACAATATAATATAAATATAAATAAATATAACTTGAAACAAATAGTATAAATGATATTTATGTAAAAAAATAAAATAAATTATGAAATAAAATTAAAATAATTTTTCACCTATTTTTAAAACTCAGAATACTATTTATAATTTATTATCATTAAAAATTAAATAATTCATCAAATTAAATAATATAGAAAATATGTTTAAGTAAAAAATAAAATAAATAGTCACATATGAAAAGAAAATTAATCAATATTTTTCAATTACTAAATTTATATAAATATAATTTTAATATCAATAAATGTCACAATAAAATAAAGGAAAAAAGTTAACACACAATTAATGATCCTATAATTTCACTTAAAACTGCATTAAATGACATAAAAGTATGACTACCATGTGCTTTTTTAATTTTGTTTTAATTAAGATTTTAAAATGTGAATTTTCTCATTACCTTTTTTGTTCACAGCCAATAGAATTATAAATAAATAACATTATTTGGATTTTTTAAATATGTTTAAATTATCAAACTTTACAAAATAGAAATAGACTTAAAAAATCTTGAAATCTGATTGGTCAGATTAATTGCATTTCAAAACTAAATGAATGCAATAGTTTACCAGGAACTAATAAATAATAATAAACAATAAACAATAACACATTGATCAGATTTAAATAAAATACTAATTGTGCATAATTAAAAAGCCTCTTTTAAAGACCTAAGGGTAAAAGCATCTCACATAGTTATTAATTCTCAGACTTCTTCAAATCTTAACACGACTTAACAAAATTGAAAACATATTAGATTTCCTTTATTAATTATTTCCTTTACTATTATTGGTGGGTGTGTTTTGGAGAAAGTTCTTGATATCGGATTTTCAAAATACTGAAATATTTTGTACATTGTCAAAAGTAGATAACTAGCGAGCACAACGACAATGGCCCAATGGGGATTTGAACCCAACTAGCAACATCACTAGCGAAGTGTTTTGACCAATGCTCTAAATGGGTCACCCCAATAGGAGTTTTGAATTTAAAAAATACAAACAAATAAAAAATAAATAAAGAAAAGGGGATTCATAAATAAAATAAGATTACAATAAAAATTTAGAAATGAAGACTCTAGACTTGTCATGGTTATCAGAAAGTAAACATACAAATTGAATTTATTAAAAAAAACCAAGCAAATGCACCAAAAGAACTCAAAGTTGTGCACAAAATGGGAGCGCTAATAGGGATACCATGTCTATATAGGATGTGCACAAACTAAATTTTTTGAAAAAAATTAAATAAATGCATTGGTAGAACTAAAATTTTCCAAGATTCTTGGTGCAAGAGCACCTAGGTTAGAAAGCATTTCAGGCTTGTAGGTTGTTTGTAAGGTGTTTTGTTCTACCACTTTTGTAATGACCAAGGTAAATCGGTGAACAAACACCATAGTTTCTTAGTAGTTTTCTTTGCAGTTTAGTGTGTGTGTTAAGGTGGTTTACAAACCTCTGGGAATCCAACAGAGGCTCTAGCAACCAAAAATGGTGAAAAGGCACCAAGTTATACTGGTGCTCGGGCAACTGTGTTGCTCGGGAATGCTACTCGGGAACCTTGCTCGGGTTACACTAGGTTACTCGGGTATGCTATGTAGAATGCTCGGGAATGTCACTCGGTAATGTCTCTCGTGTTACACTTGGTGCTCGGGGATGTTGCTCGGTGATTTTGCTCGGTGTTGCTTGCATATTTTGGGTTTGTTCTGACGCTCGGGTGTTGATGATTCTATTTTTACTGACGCTCATTCTGGTGCTCGGTAAAGTCAACACTAGCGTTCGGTAATGTCGGTTAACGACCTGCAAATCATGGCTTTGTCTTTTCAGACAGACCTAGTCAATCTTAATGACTCATTAAGTGTCACCTTGCCTTCCATGGGAAGTGACACCTGGCTGAAGCGATGGGAAGTTGCAAAATGATCGTGATACCTGCATTTACGAGGTTGGTGAAAGTTGTTGCAAAAGCCCGGGATAAATATCTTCCTGCACGTTGTTTAGAGGGATGGATGATTATTGTAACAGTTAGAGGATTTAGAATAGAAGTTGTAGTGTCTTTTTAGTCTATCTTTTGAGTTTTCATTGTTCTGGTCCAAGTGCATATAGCTTAGTTTTGTCATGGTTTGCAAGTTGTAAGTTCTTAACCTGTTTTGGGTTGTAATATTGCATGGCTCCTCATGGTTCTTGAACCTATGGCGAGAACCATATTCCTAGATAGGATTTGAGAGGAGCCCTTGTATATAGTTTTAGGTTTTGTTTCAGTAGTAGAGAGGTTAGACATGCAAGTGGAGTTCTTACCCTAGGTGAGCTTGAGGATAGTCTGGTTAGGGAAGAATAGTAAAAGGAATATGTTGTAAGGGTATTGGCTAAATAAGTTGATTCGGCCATAAGCATGAAGAGATGATTTATTGATGGGGGACTAGGTCTTGAGGGAAATGTGAAGATCTTAGTGACTTCCTTTAGGTTAGGGTGTAGAATACCCTGGAAGGTCTGTGCAAGAGACCTTAGAGCAAATTCAGGCCGACTCTATAGCATTGGACCCACTACCCTTACATCAATTGGTATTAGAGCATTTGAAGATTTGGGCTTGTGTTATTTTGGGTGTTATTTCAGTGGAATCTATAGATTCATCCAAGATGATGACTAATGTAGAGCTAGCAAAGAATGTAGAAGAGAAAAAAGAGGAGAATAGACTCCTGAAGGAACAGTTGGCCAAAATGCCAACAAAGTTGGAAGAAGTACAGCTTAGGATTGCAGCAATCAGTGAACTGATGAGAGAAGCAGATGGAAAGGGTAAATCAGTGGCCGAGGAAGATATAACACCAGAGCCAGACCCTGTGCTTCAAGAAGAGCCATTCTTGAAATCATTGAAGGAAATGAGTGGTAAGTCCTTAGAAGGTGTGCCTCTATTTAGTGGCAAGATGGAACCAAAATTAATCATGGAGTGGATAGAAGGTCTCGAGAATAACTTTGATTGTGACCAAAGCTCAGAAAGATAGAATAGCTAAGACAAGATTGAGAGGAACAACTCTCACTTGGTGGAAATTTGTACAAGATGAAAGGAATAAAGAAGGAAAGAAACCCATAACTAGTTGGAAAGGTATGGTGGCTAAGATGAAGGAAACTTACCTTCTTGATGATTATGTAGTGCAGTTGCACAAGAAAAGGCAAAATCTAAGACAAAAGACTTGGAAGTCAGTGCATATACAGAAGAGTTTCATAAGCAATGCTTAAGGTCTCATGTAATGGAAGAAGAAAGCCTAAAAGTGGCCAGGTATTTGAATGGTCTCAAATGGAGCATCCAAGAAGAAATTAGTCTCTTAAGCCCCAAGACAGTTCACCAATGTTACCAGCTAGCCCTCAAAGTGGAGGAGAAGTTTAAGAAGAAGTAAAATTCAAATAGTAGAGGCAGAGGAAGAGATAATAGAGGTCATAGAGGAGGATATGGAGGAAGGAATTTTGAGGCTAAGAATTAGAGTGAGTCCAAACTCACCGAGAATCAAGGAAGTGTTATAACTGTCATCAGTTTGGGCATCCTGCATATTGGTGTCCTGAGAAGAGTTCTACATCACAAGGAGGAGAAAAGACAGTTCACTATGAGCAAGAAGAGTCTTCTATCAGAAAGACAACAAAAGTTGCACTAGATTCTGAGATGGGAGATCTAATCTAATGATTCGCAAAGCACTCCTCAAAGAACCCAGCAAAGAAGAGCCAAGCCAAAGAAGGTCTTCATTTCGAGTCAAATGCAAAGTACTTGGTAAGGTCTGTAAAGTTATCATAGATTCAAGATCTACTGATAATATTGTTTCTTTAGAATCCATTGAGAAGATAAAGTTGAAAAGGATTCCTCACACTAATCCTTATAGTGTTACTTGGTTGAATAAAGATCAACATGTATTATTTAATGAACAAGCTTGGGTAGAATTTTACATAGGGAGATATAAGGACCAAGTGTTGTGTGATATCCTGCCCATGGATGCTTGTCATCTATTGTTTGGTAGACCATGGCAGTTTGACAGAGCTGCAGTGCATGATGGAGTCAAGAAATCCTATTCCTTTAAGAAAGATGGAGTGACTTTCAAGATACAATCAATCTTGGAAGAAGGTGAAGTGAAGAAAGGGGGTCCCAACTTACTGTTGGTTGGTGAGAAAGAGTTTTTGAAGACATTAAAGGAAGAAGATGGAGTAGGATTTTCTATAGTTTTGAAATCGAAGCATGAAGAGGGTAATAAGAGAGAAGAGTTACCTTTAGAGATCCAATGGCTGTTAACTCAGTATCATACCATAGTTAGTGATGGTCAACCAGCTAGCCTACCACCTGAGAGATCTATTATTCATTAGATTGACTTTATCCGAGGAGGCTCACTTCCAAATAAAGTTGCTTATAAGATGACCCCACAGCAGAATGCAGAGATTTCTAACCAAATCCAAGCACTAATTGACAAAGGGATGATTAGAAAAAGAATAAGTCCATGTATTGTTCCCACAGTCTTAGCCCCAAAGAAAGATGGTACTTGGAGGTTGTGTACCGATTCTAGGGCCATAAATAGGATCACTATCCGGTATAGGTTCCCCATACTGAGAATAGAAGATTTGATGGATTGTCTCCGTAGAGCTTGATATTACTCCAAGATAGATCTTAAGAGTGGATATCATTAGATAAGAATTAAAGGGGGAGATGAGTGGAAGACTGCTTTCAAGACTACTAAAGGAATTTATGAATAACTTGTTATGCCTTTTGGGTTGTCAAATGCCCCAAGCACATTTATGAGATTGATGAATGAGGTTTTGAAGGACTTCATTGGAAAATGGGTTGTAGTGTACTTAGATGACATCCTAGTGTTCAGAAAAATAAAAGAGGATCATCTTAGACATCTGAAAATGGTAATGCAAAGATTGCATGAAGAGAAGTTAGCAATCAACTTGGAAAAAGGTGAGTTCATGAAGCAAGAGTTGGTATATTTAGGTTTTGGTATCTTAGAGGGTAACTTGAAGATGGATACCAGAAAGGTAGAAGAAATCTTGAATTGGCCTACACCGAAGTCAGCTACTAAAGTAAGAAGCTTCCATGGTTTAGCACATTTCTACTAGAAGTTCATCAAATAGTTTAGTGAAATAAGTGCACCTATTTTAGATACCATCAAAGGAGGTATGAAAGCCAAGTTCCAATGGAATGAGCTGGCAGAAAAGGGATTTGAGCATTTGAAGGAAAGAATAGAAACTCAACTGATATTGACACTTCCTAGTTTTCACAAATTTTTTAATGTGGAGTGTGATGCTAGTAATATTGATGTCGGTGCAGTTTTGAGTCAAGAAGGAAAGCCAGTAGCCTTTCACAGTGAGAAAATCAGTAATGCAAAGAGGAAGTATTCCTCATATGATTTGGAATTATATGCATTAGTGAAATCACTAAGGAAATGGAGAAATTATCTCGTTCCCAAATAATTTGTAGTCTTTACCGAAAACCAGGCTTTAAGTTTTCTGAATTCACAAGATAAACTAAGCCATAAGAACATGAAATGGGTGGAGTATATACAAGCCTATACCTTCACCATAAAGCACAAGAAGGGAGTATAGAACAAGGTAGAAGATGCATTGAGTAGAAGACTGGTCACAGTACAAGAAGCTCAGCTAAGAAGCATTGGCATAGAAAGTTTCAAAGATCTGTATCTAGAAGATGAAGAATTTTTAGCAGCATACAAGGTATGTCAAAAATTTCAAAATCATTTTCATAGTGAGTATTCTGAGTATACTCTTCAAGAAGGTATTTTGTTTAAAGGAGGACAACTCTATGTACCGAGAGGTTCAATGAGGGAGAACCTTGTACAAGAGAAGCATAACGGTTCATTAAGTGAACATTTCGGGTTGAATAAAACTCTAGAATTGGTAAAGAGATACTACTATTGGCCAAAAATGAGTAGGGATATCCAGAAGTATGTAGAGACTTGTATAGTCTGTCAAAAGGCCAAGGGGACTTCATCCAATGCAGGATTATATCAGCCCATTCCTATCCCAAATAGACCTTGGGAATGCCTTAGTATGGATTTTGTAGTTGGATTACCGAAAACCAAGCAAGGAATGGACAACATATTTGTGATTATTGATAGGTTCAGCAAGATGGCTCACTTTGTGCCATGTAAGACCACACATGATGCATGTTACACAGTCAATCTATTCTTTAGAGAAGCATTAAAGATACATGTATTACCTTTGAGTATTGTATCAGACCGAGACTCTAAGTTTATGAGTCATTTTTGGAAGACCTTGTGGCAAAAACTTGGTACTAATCTTTCCTTTAGCTTAGCATATCATCCATAGACCGATGGTGAGACCGAAGTGGTGAATAAAATTTTAGGAAATCTATTGAGATGTCTCACAAAAGAGTATGGACAATCATGGGATCAGTTACTTGCTCAAGCAAAATTTGCATATAATGACACCATCAATAGATCCACTAGAAAGAGCCCTTTTGAAATAGTGTATGGGATTCATCCCAAGGGTATATGTGAAATCAAGGATCTTGGAAGAAATGCAGAGAAGAGTGGGTATGCTGAAGATTTTTCTCAATCCATGAAAGAGGTCCATGATTTAGTAAAGCAAGCATTAGTGGAGAATACAATTCACACCAAGCAGAAGGTAGATGCAAGGGAAAGAGATGTTCAGTTCCAAGTTGGAGATTTGGTCATGGTGCACCTAAACAAAGAAAGGTTGCAGAAAGAAGTTTCGAGTAAAATTTAGATGAGGAAGATAGGCCCCTGTGAAATTATGGAAAAGTATGGGTATAATGCTTATAAAGTAGATCTTCCTTTAGACATAGGATTATCTCCAGTTTTCAATGTGGCAGATCTAGTGTCCTATAATGGACCAATTCCAGAAGAAGGTCATGATCTTACAACAGACACCAAAGACCTCAAGGAATTAAAGCTTCTAGTTGCACCAAAACCAAAGGTAGAGAAAGTCCCAAATTCAAGAGTTGCCAAGCATACTAGAAGGTAGACCTACATGGAACATCTGGTCAAATGGAAAGGACAAGTTGATTCAGAGGTAACATGGATGTAAGAGATAGATTTTAAGAAGTTAGGAATCAATCCTGACTTGCTCCAATCACATGGAAGTTGATTTCTTTTGTTCAGGGTAGTATGGTGCAGGAGCACCTAGGTTAGAAAGCATTTCAGGCTTGTAGGTTGTTTGTAAGGTGTTTTGTTCTACCACTTTTGTAATGACCATGGTCTATCGGTGAACAAACACCATAGTTTCTTAGTAGTTTTCTTTGGAGTTTAGTGTGTGTGTTAAGGTGGTTTACAAACCTCTAGGAATCCAACAGAGGCTGTAGCAACCGAAAATGGTGAAAAGGCACCAAGTTATACTGGTGGTTGGGCAACTCTATTGCTCGGGAATGCTACTCGCGAACCTTGCCTGGGTTACATTAGGTTTCTCGGGGATGTTGTGCAGAACGCTTGGGAATATCACTCGATAATGTCTCTCAGGTTACACTTGGTGCTCGGGGATGTTTCTCATTGATTTTTCTCGGCACTGCTTGCAGATTTTGGGTTTGTTTTGACGCTCGGGTGTTGATGATTCTATTTTTATGGACACTCATTCTGCTTCTCAGAAAATTCAACACTGGTGTTTAGTAATGTTGGTTAATGACCTGAAAATCATGGCTTTGTCTTTTCTAACAGACCTAGTCAATCTTAACGGCTCATTATGTGTTCCCTTTCCTTCAATGGGCAGTGACACCTGGCTGAAGTGATGGGAAATTGCAAAATGATCGCCATACCTGCATTTACGAGGTTGGTGAAATTTGTTGGAGAAGCGTGGGATAAGTATCTTCCTACATGTTGTTTTGAGGGATGGATGATTATTGTAACAGTTAGAGGATTTAGAATAGAAGTTGCAGTGTGTTTTTAGTCTATCTTTTGAGTTTTCATTGTTCTGTTCCAAGTGCATATAGCTTAGTTTTGTTCTGTTTTTCAAGTTGTAAGTTCTTAACCCATTTTGGGTTGTAATATTGCATGGATCCTTGAGGTTCTTGAATCTATGGTGAGAACAATGTGCCTGGATAGGATTCGCGAGGAGCCCTTGTATATTGTTTTAGGTTTTGTTTGAGTGGTAGAGAGGTCGGACATGCAAGTGGAGTTCTTACCCTAGGCGAGCTTGAGGATAGTCCAGTTAGGGAAGAATAGTAAAAGGAATATGTTGTAAGGGTATTGGATGAATAATTTGATTTGGCCAGAAGCATGAATCTACCCTTGTAGGATAAAAAGTATGGAGAGATGATTTATTGATGGGGGACTAGGTCTTGAGGGAAAGGTAAAGATCTTAGTTTCTTCCTTTAGATTAGGGTGTAGAATACCCTAGAAGATCTATGCAAGAGACCTTAGAGCAGAGTCAGACTAACTCTATAGCATTGGACTCACTACCCTTGCATCAATTCTACTCTTGGTACATGCTGATAGGACATTAGCAGAGATAGAGGGATTTGGATCTATGCCTACCAAATACATTTGCTTGACTATTTAAGCTAGTGTAAGTATTTAATTTAATTTACACTTAGGCTTGATAAGCCTACTTAGTCGTCCATAGTCATTTGATACTTGTCTACACAAGTCATCATGTTTTAGGAGTCTACTAGAGATGTGTCAATTTTATTTTGATACATCAACCTAGTTTAAAGGGTTATTATTTGTCACCACTCATGTTCGAGGAGTGCATCCATGATTTCATGGAAGCACTCACACCTATTTATACCCCTCTTCTATGTGTTATTAATTGTCAAATTTGTGCTCTTAATTTGTGTTGTGCTTCATTTTTATCTTTTTGATCTTGATGACTCTTTCATGATATCAGAGTCGTAAAGAGATATTTTGAAGCCTATGATGTATAATAGCGTTTGATAAAGGGATTGTTAAAACCATCAGGTCGCCTCTATCATGGAAAATATGGCCCAAGTAATGTTGAAGTGTAAGGCCCCTTCACACACCTCATCAGTGGGCTGAAGGCAATAGTAGAGGCTAGATCTAAAGTTTGAGGCAGCTATTTGGTGATCTGTGTAGCCTGTGAGAGCCTAGCACCCTGCGACATCATATGCATCATTTGTGACATCATCCATAGGTTATAGTAGCCTTTTGTGTTGGTGTCTGCCCATTTGTGCATGTCCAACATTGGGAAAAACCCGCTCTTTGTGCAGGTCTTCTATTTTTTAATTTTTGGCAAAATTATTTATTTTTTTTAGTTCAATTTTTTCACCATTAATTTTTTTATGGATGAGGAAATTTGTAAAGAGGGAAAAATTTTTTTTCTCATAACGTTTGCTCACAAACTCAAAATTGAGTTCATTTTTTAGCAAAACTGCATGTTTTTCCATCACGGATCCAACATTATACACACTCATGCACTATCACTATAAATTTTTAATTTATGTTTTTTTTGTGGGTTTGATTACAAAGCCCTCCTTCTATAAAGTGCCAAATATAAGGGGATGGGGGAAGAAATTCAAGGGGATATTCTACGCGTTTCCTAGTTTTACACTTCCTCACCGAGTTCTCTTCATTATTCATATATGCAATCTACAAAACAACTATCTAAGTCTAGCTACATGGATCCTAATGTTATTAGACAACCCCTAACTCATTTCAATTATCATGATTGGAATTGAAAGTAATTCTTGTACTAAAGAATAAAGACTTATATAAGGTAACAATGGGAACCAAAAAAAAACCTAATGCAACTAAAGACAAAGAAATTTTTTTCAATAAGTATGCCCAAGCATTTGAATTTCTATGTTTAAACTTATCTCCTAAATTAGTATTTCATGTTGAGAAATTGAAAATACCCAACGAAGTTTGGGAACCTCTAAACAAACTATTTGGGAAAGTTGATGAAATTATAAGTCATTAGTTAGAAAATGAACTCCTAGGTCTTAGTCCTTCTAATTTTTTAGCTTTAGAGGACTTCTTCACTAGATTTAAATCTTTGAAGTTTCTATTAAAAGATTGTGGAGTTGAAAAGAAAGATGATTAATTAATCATTTTTGTACTTTCCAACCTAGGTTCTAAAATTTATGTGTTTTCTTACTTTCTATTCCACGAAAAGAACCCTTGGTGCCTCATGCTGTACGCCCCAACTTGATAGTTATTCATTGCTGATCTTAGAAGGGAACAAGCAAAGTTAATTCAAATGGGTACTTTGAAATGTACTAAGGCACAAGCTCTAATTGCAGGATATGAAAATCAACAAAATGCTAAAGGAGAGAAAAATAACACTAAAAGGGACAAAAAAGGGAAGAAAGGAGACAAATTTGAGAACTTCAAAAAGGATATCTCATCTCAATAAATTAAATTAATTACTGAGAGAGTTAAATGTTCCCTTTTTAACAAAACTGGTCATGAAGAGCATCAATGCATGAAAAAAAAAATTGAGCACCTCACTTTTCAACTCAAAAAGAATAATATTGAGGTAATTAATTATGTCAAATCATCCTCTTCAAATCATGAGATTACTAAGGACAAAGAGAAATTGAAAGGCATGGTCTTATTTTCTCAAGAGATTATAGATTTTGGTGTTACACACTATATGGGGTCTTATTCAGATCCTGATTCCAGTCCTCATACATCGGATGATTTAGCTGATGAAAATCATATTCATACAGATTTTCAAGAAGGGCCTCATGTTATTATTGGTGTGTAATGTACATCAACAACATCATCATCCTTTGTGGTGGCCTTTAGGCTTCTTCACTTTTTTTTCTCTCTTTTGGAGGATAGTTTTTTCCATTGGGTTTTCTATCTTTCTCTATTTTATGGGAGATTTCATTATACATGGGTACCTCCTTAGGCTAGTAGTTGGGATTCATTTTTTAATTTTCCTCCTAAGTTATGCTTTAGGGGGGATGTTAGTGTAAATATTTAATTTAATTTACACTTAGGCTTAATAATCCTACTTACTCATCGATAGTCATTTGACACTTGTCTAAACAAAATTCATCATGATTTAGGAGTGCACTAGAGATGTGTCGAGTCTACTAGAGAAGTGTCAATTTTATTTCTACACATCAAATTAGTTTAAAGGGTTTTTATTTTCCACCACTCATGTTTAAGGAGTCCATAACTCATTTCGTGGAAGCACTCACACCTATTTGTACTCCTCTTCTATGTGTTATTCATGGTCAAATTTGTACTCTCAATTTGTGTTGTGATTCATTTTTATCTCTGTGATTTTGATGATTCTTTCAATTTCAAACCCTTTTCAAAAAATCCGCCTTGTGCATAATGTACAATCAAGGAATTCCATGAGATTATAGATCTTTGAGGCATTTTGTAAAAAAATGTTATGTCGTATTTGTGCCTTCCATTTTGCAAACATACCTACACAATAATTTAGATTCAAACATGATAAAACCCACTCTCATTGCACTATCCACTTCTATTATTAAATTCCTTGTATTTTTTTATATAATAACCGTTAATACAATTTTTCAATGTCACCTTCAAGTCACTGGTATGGGTGCATCAAGGCATGATGTCTAACACTGGTAAGAGGCATTTTATGATAATTTTTATTGTTCCCCATACCAGTGATTTTTTCCATATTCCACTGCACCATTTATCAATGCCTAAAAATCGCAGTCATGTTGCACAACATCAAACAAAACATGACCCCATACTAATGTATTTTTCACATAAATCTTATCACTATTGAATGAAACACATTCAAAATACTTCATTAGTTTGAATATCTTGAGAGCTTTCCTACAAATTCCTTTTGTCTATTCTGGAAATCAATCTCTACACTGACATAGATACTACTAATAATAAACATTGTCAACTGAGAACACTTCAATCTGAATAACTAACTCCAAAGTTCCTTATATTCATAGGTGCATCCATCTTATGGTATTGCATATCATTAAAATCCACAAGAAAGCACTGAAGGGGAAACAAAAAAAACAACAAAATCAATTTGTTTTAAAAAATTAGGGTAGAATATCTTTCCCCACACAATAGTTAGATCAAATCAAAACTTTTTTCATTTATTTGCCTAAAAAACACTTAAGATTTTGATAAGACCAAGAAAAAGTAGTGATAAGAATAGGGGAAAACAAGGTAAGTTTCTATTCTTTTAAATTTTGAAATCATTTTCTAATTTTCAATGAAAAAATATCAAAAAATTGAAGTATTTTCCATTGGAAAAACTTTTCGTGAAGAGGGCTGACAACTATCTAGGAGAAAAAGGTCATTTACAGGAGAAAAGCATCCACACAAAGCCTATCAGATTAATGAAAGATATGTACATGGAAATTTGGAAATTATATAACATTTCTCAACATCCATTTTATTTTAACATATTGAGTCAATGTGTCATAATTTTTTTTGTTGTGTTAGAGAATGATAAATGTTGTTTTGATTGTTACACTTTGTTTGGTTGTAGCATAACTTAGTTTGGTTTGCAAAACCAAATTACATTCATATTAAATTAGAAGATTATTTTAGTGGCACAATGTCATAGCTAGTTTTGAGTGTATTTTCTCATGCATAGAACACTTTTCCATATTATTGTTTGGACAATTAAAATAAATATGAAATTAAACAAGAATTTATTGTTTAATTTAGTTTATTGTCTATTAAAATAAACTAATTTATCTTTTTTGTTTGATGTGATGTACTTAATGAAATCCCTTTGAAAAGTCTATACATTTCTGTGATATCCACATGCGATAATATGTGGAAATAATGGATATATATAGATTCATTTTTTAAACAATTGTAATGAAACAAGAAGATTTAAAAAGCATAAACTAACTGATTGAGGTAGTGGCCCGAACTTTGAGTAGACCCATAGATTCATCATATAACTAAAGGTCTCGAATCTATTTTTTCCAAATCTTTTGAATGGTGGCTCCTTGAATTAGGATGAGTTGTTTATCTGTAGTACAATTTCAAAAGTAGTATAAAAAGTGAAAGGAAAACCTGATTAGAGTGTAGTTTAAAACAGTGGCACAATACAACATTGTTTAAATAAATGGAGAAAAGTTTATGTAGTTACCTTAAAGTGTCTATATTTTTTCATGGTGAATGGAATGAGCTTGTTTCAAGGGGTGATAGTAGTTGTAGGTGTGCTTCTTCTTTCTTCCTGGAAGTTGTGTAAGTGTTGTTTTCCATTTTGCAATATATTTCAAAAGAGAACGGTGGCTCTATTTGGAGTCTCTCAATAGATTTGGCTCTTGATATTATTGTAAATACCACTAAAAAATATTCTAAATATTCTAAATTAATTTAAATTGATTGATAATATTGAAAACTATTATAACTATATGCATTATATAACAAACCCCATATAATTGATAAATATAGTGGAATTTAAACTTTCAATCTAAAACATAAAGTTTTCTTCATGGTAGGAGTACGAAAAATACAAAACATCCTAATTAATGGAAGTACCTATTTCTCAAAGAAATATTAAACATTAGCTACCCATATATACTTGAATTGAGCTTTTCCTAAGGCACATATTATAATAGTAATGATCTTAACTAGACATAATAATTACATATTTATTTTCTTATAGTTAAAATTGACATTATTAAATAAGCAACCAATTCCCAACAACTAATATGTCGATAATAGTAAGGATATTGAGTGAGATAAATAATTACATCTTTCAATTTCTTAGAGTCAACATAACACCATTAAATAAGAAACCAATTCCTAACAACTAATAAGTTGAGAATTTGTGGTTATGTTACATTCATACAATAAAGATTATTGTTTATAAACCACTCCAACATTCACATACACAAATAACAAGTTGATTTTGTTAACATGTTTTAGGAGAAAATTGAAGCCATTTTAACATTTTAAGAATGAAATAAGCTTTGAAAAAATAAAACATTATAATAAAAGCATCTTGAACAGATTGTTGAGTCATTTTATTTTTCTTAAGGAAGCATTAAGTTGTCTAAGTCTACAATACAAATACAAATACAAATAATAATAATAATAATAATAATAATAATAATAATAATAATAATAATAATAATAATACCAATAACTAAGTTGTCTAGAATAGATCTTCCTTCCAAAAGATAATCTACTTGAAATCAACAATCATTTTAATGATGTACTTAAATCTTTTTACAAAAAAGTTTAACTGAAATTTGTAATGAACTATTAAAGATGATGATCAATCTCCATCCATTGTCATGTTTTCTTTTGGATGTAAGCTTAGTAAAATCAAATCAAATCAAATCAAACCTGCCCTCTTAGAGAATCAAATAAAAAAAACTAATATCTTGAATGCATTTTGTCGTTTCTCAAGTAACATTAAGTTGTCTCGATAAATATTCCTCCCAAAAAGCTAAACTACTAAAACTGAACAATCATTTTAATGCTATTCTTAATTCCTCTCATCAAAATTTTAACTATTCTTAATTCCTCTCATCAAATTTTTAACTATAACTTAGTAAGAAGTATCAAGAAGAGGGTGATATATCTCCATCCATTGTCTTTATATTTACTTTAGGATGTCAACGTAATCAAATCAAATCTTCCCTGTTAGAGAATTAGATAAAAATAAAACAAACTACATACTAGCGCTTCAACAAAAAGAG
Source organism: Thuja plicata (assembly GCA_018584345.1). Lineage (NCBI taxonomy): Eukaryota > Viridiplantae > Streptophyta > Pinopsida > Cupressales > Cupressaceae > Thuja > Thuja plicata. Next base: position 413,314 of record MU223748.1, read on the forward strand.
GTGCAAGGGTTAGCCGATAGGAAATATATTCAATTAAATAAAATATTAAAATTAAAATAAATTTAAAGAAATTATTAAAATTTAATTAAATTTAAAGAGAATATTAAAATTTAAAATAAACAAATCTTCAAAAACATTTCAAAGTTTTAACAACTACAAACCTTTCAATTTTTAGCATCTCTATGATATTACTAATCCCACAAATGATATAGTTTTCTTTTATCAATCCTTCATTTCATTTTTTATCCATGTGAAGAGCATGTAATAAGGTATGCCTTATTTTATATAAATTTGGACAAACAAGCTCAAATAAGAGCAAAAAATGAATCATACAAATACTTGTGAATCATGTTAAATACTTCTTTATGAAGCCTAATATTTTCCACTCATTAAGATGCTTTCCCATTTAGCCTAAGTTTAAAGTGTCTACATCCTTCCACAAACCAAATTAATTCAAAATTTTATGTTAAGATAGTTTTCTTATTATTCCAATATGTTATTCTTCCTTACAATTTTTTTTTATTTTGTGTATTTTGGTGTTTGTACACATTCTAATTTCTATTTCATTTCATTTCATTTTATTCCTTGAGATGACAACCCTTTGAGGCACTCGGCTAAACAATTCAACTATTTTGTTTATGTACAACTCCATATTTTGCATGCATGTTTACCAAATTTGTAATAATTAAATCTAAAAAACATTCATTTTTCCTTTGTACTTTGGTGAATGCTCATACCTTCTTCTTAGACTTCTCATTTTATAACGAACTAGGAGTATGTCGGTAAAGGATTTTGAGTTGGCTTCCATTTTTTTGTTCGCATTATCTTCAAAGTTTCAAAAGTCTTTTCAAAAGGTCCATAGTGTACACATTCTGAATAGAGTATTCACAAAATAGTAGTTCCTTGAATTATTTTTTTTCAAATGTTCTGCATACTGTGCATGGGTAGCAAGGAAGCCTTTTCAAAATATCTATTTTATATAGATCTTGTGATCATTGCATTTGATGAGATCAAATCTCTTTGAGTCCTTGGTTCAAATCTTCTCACAACTAACTATATTTAATTAACATCCTATGGGTGCAAGCACAAAGTTGAGTGCCAATTCCGCGAAAGTCCGTGACCAAAAAAATTTGGCAAACAGAAATGGGCACCCGTATTTTAAGAAACGGGTGCCCGAGCCGTAAATGTAAAACGGGCGCCCATTTAAAAAATAGGCACCCGTTTTGGTTCGGGTGCCTGTGCCAAAACGGGCACCCATTTTTTAAAACTATTTAAAATTTCTTTTAAACCATTTTGCAAGTCATTTTCACAACTTGCAAAACATGATTACGTTTTGCTCTAGATGGGTGCCCATTTTTGAGAGCTACCACCGACCCCCCTGCTGCCATTTTTCTGACTACAGGTACATATTATTGTTTTTAATTATTTTTTTTCAATAAAAATGTACTTTATTATTGTTTTTAATTAGTTTAATGTTAAAAAATGTATATTATGTTTATTGTTTACTGTTTAAATTTTTTTTTTAAATAGGATTAAAATAAATTGTTATATTTAGTTTTAAATTTGAATTTGTAAATTATTTTAGAAAACTAAGTAGAAAACTTATTTAATCCTAGGTAGAAAACTAAAACTAAAACCTAAACCTAAACCTAAACCTAATGACAACTAAAACAAGAAACCCTAGAGGTAGAAAAATAAAACCTAAACACAACTGAAACAAGATTGTAAACCCTAGGTTGAAAACACAAATGCAAACCTAGACAGAACTTCAAAAACAAATTTGTAACCTTAGGTCTATAAAATAAACAATAAACTCTCTCTCTCTCTCTCTCTCTCTCTCTCTCTCTCTCTCTCTCTCTCTCACACACACACACACACACACACACACAACTAGTTTAATATTTAATGTTAGAATTATATTGGAATGATGTACTGAGAGGGGAGGGGTGAATCAGTACCTCTAAAAATTTTCTTGTTTAGCCCATTAACCCTTAGTCATCAGTTTGTAAATTATCTTATCTAACTGTTCATATTTCTTTATGTATATGCAATCATAACATAATTTATTTAATATGTAACCATACAAGAAACATTTATGAAAATAGATAACACATGACACAAGATATGATATCGCAGAAAACTCCTGTTAGGAAGTAAAAACTATGGTGGGGATTGTTACCCACAAGACTTCACTATCTGCAGATAAGAAGGGCCTGGTTAAGGCTTTACAATTGGTCACTTCTGATGACCTACCCTGTTAGGAGTATTACAGTGGAGACCTGTTAAGATCTACTTTGTTTGAAGCTTTAGCAACACTGTTAAGTGTGCACTCTGTTAAGAGATTTGTAAAGAACAGTTAAGTCCACCTTCTACAAAAGGATTTTAGATGTGATGCACTTGTTAGAATGAAACTACATAAGTATTTGATCTGATGATGTATTTAATCTCTAATTGCTGATAACAAATCCAATAAAGCTTCCTATGTATGAGTAATCATCTTTTCATGATTGAATAATACCTTTGTCTGCTCGTCGGTAGCCTCTCTGTGTTCTTGATAACTGGTGTGATCTATTTCTAAAATTTGCATGAATTCTACCTTCTACTCCTTAGATGTTCTTCGTGGCTATCAAAAATAATGAATCCATGATTCACAATTGATTGAACATCTATTTATACTAGATTTTAGCTCTATTCTTGATTCACACTTTTGCAAGTTAACTCTAGATCCAAGGTTTACAACTTGACCTTGATCTTTAGTTAGATATGTTTTAGATCTGTTAGGATGCTTTAAAACATTTACATTATGCTTTCTTGATCCTCAAGTAATGATTTAAAATAAATTAAAACTCTAAAAATAGAATTACAATGCTTTATCTGACGTGTAAAACTTAGATCCACTATTTGCGGGTTCTCTAACTGACTGTCGGTTCTGATGGTCAGGCTTCTCTATCAGTCTATCGGTTTTCTTTGCCGTCGGTGTTCCTTTCTTGAAATTTTCGTTGGGTATGCCTTTTTGTGCTCCGTCATTTTTGTTCTCAGAACTGTCGTCAGTGATGATCTTTGTGTTATGTTATTGACGCGTCGGCGATGTCCTGTTTACTTCGTCGGTGTTAACACTTGTCAGTGTTCGTCGGTCAATTCCATACTTAAGATTTTCTTGTAAATTTTTGTTCTGTCAGGTATGCTCACTGTCTATCATTTATGCTTTTAGTCTACCAGTTATGCTTGTACCGATGATCTTTGTTAATGTTTTTCACTAAGTGTACTAATGGAAAAATTAATGTCATCGATCTCCCCCTTTGACATTAGTATCAAAAACATGTTATGTGCAACATACTAAATGTATTAGTATGTACACCTGTGTATACTTCTTCCTTAATCATTTGAATGACTCCCCTATGTATATGCCAGTAAGTGTAAGTATATATATATTTCCTTATGTACTCTTTTTTTGATATATTGTACATAACTATCTTTACATATATGTTCCTTCTATACATACAATATACATTTCCTTTCTATTCCTCCTTTTTCGAGAATAAAGGCAAAGGTACTTACATCTTGTCAAAAAGGTGGGAATGTGAGGACTTGATCTCCTCCATCATCTTTTCCCATTTATCCTTCAGCCTTTCTAGAGCCATGTGCTCAAGTGATATCCTTACGTGTTGTAAAGGAGAAAAATGATGTTATGTAGGATAAGAGTGTTTTGATACTCAAATCACTTATCACCTTTACATTTAATATTTATACTGGAGGGAAAGATAAGATATCCCCCATTTATTCTCAAATGCCCAAAGGAGGGATCCAAATTGATCAATCCAAAAAGGATCAATGCATAAGTGAATCAATCTATTGGAAATAAGAATAAAGAAGGAGATCCTAGGTTTCCCTCTTAAAATGTGTATTTTGAAATGAATGTAAATGAATGTGAGTGTGTGATATATTTAGAATGATTAAGGATTTGAATTGAAATGAATGATAGAAAATTACTAACCTTGAAATATTGCAGATCAAAGAATGCTATTTTCTGGGGTATGTACTTAGTTTCTAGAAAATCCAAAGTATGATCCAAAAAGGAAATGTAGAGACGAACAAAACCCAGAAATCATTTTTTGTTCTGACACTATCTCATAAAAAAGGTCAACCTTGACCCATAAATTTCAACCCTAACCCAATAATGTCGACCATAACTTGCACATATCCGAAAGTGACTCTGTTTGCGAATCCTAAAAGTTTGTCGAAAAGGGTATCCAGATCTGGTCTCAAATCTATAATTCTAAACCCGTTCCTACAAGAAAAAGAGGTTTTTTTGTTGGGGGTGAGGGGTTTGCCTTAGTCAAACCCCGATTTAGGAATTAACCTTGAAATTAATAATTGAAATAAGAATGCTAGCAAGTAGTAGAATTGAATCTAATAATGAAGCTATGATATTGAAATAGATATGCAATTATAATTCAAATGTAAGCAAGTATGTAAGTATGAACTTTAGAAACCATAACCCTCTATGATTGTATGCTTGGAATCCACCTTGAAGAGATGATGAAGGAGTCTTGAAGATGCACAAAGGATCTTGAAGGAAGATCACACCATCATGATGGCTAGATCTAGGGCTTGAATGATAAATCTTGAATGCTTGAACCAAATCCCTTCAAAGGATTGAGAGCTTGAATCCTTGATCTTCAATGGAGAACTTGAATGCTTGAGAAAAAGACTTGAACACCTTGAGAGCTTGGAAATGGATGCTTGATCAAAATCTTGGTTAGATCTTTTTGCACTTGGAAGACTTAGAGAAAATGAGAGGAGAAGGCTTCCTTTTATATGAAATTAGGTCACAATCTTCTAAGTAGGCCGACATAGGATAATTAAATTCCCATTAGACCCATGCCCCTAGAAGAGGACCCATATTAAATATAATTTAAGATTTACTTCTTCGGAACCCCAAAATAGCCAACCCGGAAGCGGGAAATGAATTTTGGATGACTTCCGACAACCGACAAATTTCCAAATTTGAAAGGGGGACCCAGGTCAAGGTTGAGGTCAACCCTGACCTAGGTCAAGGTCAAGGTCAACCTTGACCTAGGTCAAGGTTGAGGTCGACCTTGACCCAAGGGGTCAGAACCCCTGGAAAAAGTGCCAGGTGGGATAGAAGGTGTCCGGAGAGGCCCAATCAGGGTCCTAAATAGGAACAGAAGCAGGAGATGATGCTGAAAGGAGGGGACAGTATGATGGAGGCCAAAAACATCCCCTCAGGAGGTCTAAACACTCTTAACATGGAAGTGCTTCCATTTTAAGATGATACATTAAGCCCCCACTTTAGCGGAAGTATGCAAATCGAACATGCTTTCGGTAAAGTTAGAAGAAAGACTCTGGTGGATCACAACAAGGTAGAAAATCACTAGGTCAAGGACATGAGCCCATAGACCAAAGATTATAACTCAACATACATACATAAAAGATATGGAATATAAAGAGCAATCAATCATAGAAACATACATGATTACATAAGCAAGACAAGAACAACACTATATATAACATAGCTTCATGATCTAATCCTACTAGCATGAAAGCGAAAGAGAGAAAAGAGATAGTGAGTACCTCGCCTAGTAAGATGCCCACCTTACCATGAATCACCAAGTAGGGAGAGCCCAACAAGTTCACCCATAAATTGTGCTTGTAATTTTAATGCGTCTTCTGATGGATTTTAAAATATCCATAGATCCACATTCTTGTATCACTATGGAATATAAAATGCATGTCCATTCAGGATTTAGCAACTTATGTGCGTTACCTTTCGATGATTTAGAATATTGTAAAAAAATAAAAGGGGTGCGTATCTCTTCAGGATTTAGCAACTTATGTGCGTTACCTTCTGAGGATTTAGCAAAAATAAAATTAAAAATGCGTGTCCCTTCAAGATTTAGCAACTTATGTGCGTTACCCTATGAGGATTTACCATGCTGCAAAATGTAAATTAATGTAAACTATAGTACAAGGGAGACCATATATATGCCTCCCTCCTTTATCATGACTACCCACTAGGCAGGATAAGGAAGAGAAAGAGGATACCTACTTCACAAGGTAAGGAGATATCCATCTTAACAACAATGTATACCATATTCTTAGCGAAGAGCCTTGACCCTTACATCTAAGAACATAGATACTCGTGAAATGGATATGTCACTTATGTAAAAAGGATCCTTAAAAAGGGAAGAGATCTTATCCACAAGACCCTCACCATAGAGGAGTGCTTAGGATAAAATGTCATCTTCTAAAGAAAAGAAGGACCAAAGATTCAACCATCAAGCCCCCTGCAATCAAGAGGAAGAGGAATCTTTGAATGAAGGAATCAAACTCTAACCCAAAGCAAGAGCAAGAGTTTATCAAAAACATAGTTTACAAAATAAAGAGGTGATGACCTAGGACAATCACCTCTTGTATAAGAGGGCATCCATAGTCAAAAACATATATCTTTATAAGGAAATAATGTTATATGATAAACAAATGGCACTAAGCTAAGGAAAGTAGATCCTTAGATAGAGGAAGAAAGAAAGTACCTTGCCCCCCAGGGGTGAAAGCAAGGGATATATAAAATTATATCAAGAGATATCAAAGAGATATTATGCAAGAAGTCAGAAAGTAACCCTTGTGAGGGATAGCACACTATTCGGTTTCCAAGGTGAGATATTTATCAACCATGGAAACCCAAAAACAATGAAATAGGTTATAATCAAGGACATAGGTCATTAATGCCAACCAAGATTTTCATGTATGATTGGATATCACATAATAGATAGATACTTCTTAACCAAGGGAAAGTGGATCCCGGAAAGACAGAAAAGAAGGAGATGGCATCCTTGCCCCCCAAGTGTA
>MU223748.1:443462-455549 GCA_018584345.1 Thuja plicata
AAATTAGTTACTCTATTTTCAGGAAGAAAATCTAAATTATTTAAAGAGTAACCCGCTAATTCAAAAATATCAAGTTCTTTATCACAATAAGTTTCATTTGGCTGTGAAGACATACCTGTATCCAACATTTGATTAGAAAATGGACTTGAATTTTCTCCTATTGCATTTTCTTCTTCAACCTCTGCATCCATCATGGTGTTCTCATTGTTCTCATCTTTTGAATCGATTGTTGAACTCGATGCTCCAAAATTATCCAAGTTTGGAATTCTTGCTCTTCTTTCTCGTTGTCATTTTGCCTCTTTCTCTCTATTTTCTGCAACCTCATCAGCTATCAGAACCTTTCTTTGCCTCTTTCTACATTTTTTTGATCCCATGTTTGCACCCAAATTTGAATTCAAACGAATCCCTTCTTGTCAGATCCAAAACAAGACAAGAAAAGAGAATGTTCTTTCCTAATATTCTTTCTGCAACACAAATATGTCATACAAATGATTGAATAATCATTAATCATTGAGAGAAAGCCAAAAAAACTATTTTTTTGTCTCTAACAGATCTTTCAGAAATGGGCACCCATTATTTAAATGAAACGGGTGCCCATTTTATAAAACGGGTGCCCATTTCAGTTTCAATGGTCCAAAACAAAACGGGCACCCATTTTTTGAATTTTAAATAAAGGGTGCCTGTTTCTAAAAACTAGGAGTGGCGACTATACCTCCGCTTTTGTTTTTGGTTCAGGACAGGCTTGGTCCCACCAAGCTTGTGCTTGGCCTTGCAAAAATATGACTAAGGCATTTAAAAATAAAATTTGTGCCTTGTCATGATTTTTCGGAGGTCTTCCCAAATGAAATTTTAGACGAAACGAAAACCCATTTCAGTTTATATTATACAGATTATAAAAATATAATTTTTATAGTGATATGACAAATTTTAGTATTTTTCCAATAATTATTACGCCAAATTTGTACCTAAAGTTGAAATAGTAAGGTTAACTAAAATTTTAATAACTTTTTTGATTTTAGGTTTTTAAAAAATTGAATTATATGTGACCAATTTACATAGAATTTCCTTCAAAATTTTAAAAAAAGTAAAAATCTAAAAAAGTGAAATTTTCATCAAATTATGGTGGTCGTACACCAGAGGTTTTGAAAATGTACTTTATACTCAATTAAAAATGAATAAAAAAAAATATTCAATTAAAAAAAAAGAAAAAATATTCTGGCCAATCTTTGTTGTGTTAGCTACCTTCCCCTAGAAGGATTTATAAAAATTCATTTATTTACTTCAAAATAGGGTGGTCGTACACATGTGGGGTATGGTCCTAAAACAAATATTTTGAAGCAGGGGTTTTTAAACATGCCTACTAAAATATATTTTATACCGTGTGGGTATTAAAAAAAATTAAATATTTGAAAACTAGACTCCAAGAACTACATTTCCAATTACTGGATTTTTCTGAGATTCAATCTCTAAGTGCCTCAAATTTTGACATCAACTGACATAAAATTTGAAAAATAAGAAAAACACTTCCACTTTTTGCCCAAAAAGTGGACTCAACTTCTTGCTAGCACCCCTATCTCATTTTACTCATCTATTATTGGAAATGAAAATTGACAAATGTCTGTTGACTGATTTATTGCTTTTGATCTAACAAGCATAGTGCATTGAAGATTGAAAGAAATAATTTAAATATCCATTCCTTATCCTCAACAATGAAATTGAGTTACAGTTTCTACTAACTTCATCAAATACAACAATTATCTTTCTTAGAAGGCACTCAAACTCGTCACTCATTTGTTTATACTATGTGATCAATGTATTTTATTTATCTTATACTTGCAACAATACATGAATTTGAAGCCTTCAACATTGCATGACTGCAATGGTAAATAAATTTGAAACCTTCAACAGTACATAATTCTATAAGATAAATAAATGGAGACTATGAGGATCTTTTGTAATGCCTTTTCTGGGAATCCTTGGACACAGGGATAAACAAGAACTAATGTAACAATTTTTTTAAAAAGGAGTAAACAACATGCAAACATATCACAAAGTGGACTACTTAACATAAATCCAAAGATTCCAAGCCCTTACAAAAACCATGATTCATTTACCATCTACATGATAAGCATACAAGGTTCATCTAGATTACTATGTTAACCTACAATCGATGCTTTTAAAACCCAAAGTATAATTCGTACAATGGTTAATCATACAAGTTTATTTACCAAATTAAAATGCATAGTCTAACATGGATAGCATTAAATTATCCCAGAGTGATCGATTCTTGATCTGTTTCGATTTGGGAAGGTGCATCTCAAAAAAAGGTATCTGGAAAACCAACTTGCATCTTTCAGTCAAAGATGAAAATGTCTTATGTCTGTGATCAATAAACTCTAGTAGGAATTCTTACGAGTATACATATGGTTCTGTAAGAGAAGCCATTAGAAGCCATACAGGAAAAGAGAAAAGGCCAATACGAGCAACAAGATCTCATACAAGAGAAGAATGGATACTGTATGAGAACTTACTATATCTCATACAACAACATAGTGCTACTCATATGAGAAGCTGCCTTTCCGGTCTTAGTAATGAAAATAGGTAAAGAAGACATTAAAAATAAGATAAACTCCACACTGGGGATCACCAAAACTGTGAAAATCGAGGAGGAACACCCTCGATAGCACCAAAAGCATAAATTCAACATGACTAAAAGAATCCAAGACCACCTAACATCATATTACTACAATCAAATTCATAACAAGAAGAATACAGATCAATAATATATACATGAGAAAAAAGTAACTGCATAAATCATTAAAAGTAACCTAAAGAAGTAAATGAGAAACAAGCTCCAATCCTGTAGTTGGAGGAAAACTATCTCTAGACTCTGATCCCCAAAAGCTGTATAAGGATAGAAACACCTCGCAACCACATGGAACCTGTAGGCCCACCCTAGCATTCTCATGGAGATAGTGACCGACCATAATCACATAAGACACACACACACACACCAACTAGTGCATGACTTAAGGTACACATATGATCATGAATGAAAATGTAATATTTCAAGTCACTACTCATAACACACTATAGGATACTATGTAGGGACTATAGTAGAGTGTCATCACTTAGCTCATAGTACCCCAAGAGGTATGTGGTATTTCCAATCAACTACCTTGGGAGGCCTCATATTGTGTCTTCACATCAGCTTGTGCAATAAACTGGCTACCATACAGACACCACACTGTCGCACTGGCTTGCGCAGGATGCTCGGCTACCATATGGGTGTTCTCATATCTTGCGCCATTAATTTTAATTACCCATATGTTTATTTGGTTACACTTTATTAAAACTCCTCATGTTACCTTGTCAGTCACTTCTTGGGTGGGATAACCATGAAAAGCCACTCTAAACATCTACCCATACATATATACCCTTTCTCACCATACGATGAGTGCGACAAGGCAATGCAATTTCCCAACCCAACCCCTAAATGATCAAATAATCAACTGGCCTATAATCTGGAGTTCAGATCTTGCAAGGTCCACCATAGGCCTGCTCACATGCATGTGGATGATAAAATCCTACTCCAACGTAAACAATGAAACAATAATATGGAAGGGGCTAGATCCAAGAAAAGAAATAAAATGATAAACGCGTAAGCACACTAGGAGAAACACGACTGAGTGGAAACCAAAATGATATACAATAGCACCTAGCTCAATAATCCACTTGCCAAGACAGCAAATTTACGAGGAGTCCGTAATTCATCTCATTATCATACGAGGATGACATGCAATTCCCAAAAGAAAACCAATAACTCAAATGTTGACACTAACAAAAGGCAAAATCCATAATTTAAACTTGACAAAGCACTTTTAGACCGTGATATAAAAATACTTAGAGTGTTCTCTAACTATTCCAACTCCATGATCATACTCCTTATAACAAAGGATTAAAACATTTAGCAATCAAAAGAAATCGACAAAAAGGAGTAAAACAATAAAAATGAGAAAGACGTACCTCACTCCAAATGCTTAAAAATTGGAATGAAGAGAAGAAAATGAAGAAGACTACAAATGGTCTGAAAATATTAAAGAAGATGGAGATCTATGATATGAATCAAATGAGCCTATCCTCACAACGATATGATGAAACAATCTCCCACAAGGAGAAAAACACTAAAATCTTGAAAGAGGGATTTTGGAGCAAAACTCAAACTTTCAAAACATAAAATGAAAAGTGAAACCCAAAACTCACTTTTTGCCTAGTATAAGTAGTTTTTAGAAAGTGATCTATAAATTAGAATATTAAGTCACTTAATAAATTAATTGGCCTTTCCCAAAATTAATTAAAACAATTCTAGGTATTTGGAATTCTACTATGACAAATTATCCAATAAATAAATAAAATAAAATGAATCATTAAAATCCCACAAAAATGAATCATTAAAATCCCACAAAATACAATTAAATCAACATTTAAGTTTAATATTTTCTACAACAACTATGGAACCCTAAATGCACAGACACACTCATTAGTCAAATCACATAATGCATTATGAATCCATATTTGCCACAATAATCAGAGGGTTTCTTAATAATAGTAACAATATTACAGATATGTTGGCCATACATTAAGGATGCCATTGGCTAAGCATGAAAGGTAAAGGTCACTATCTCCTGGTACCAATGCTAGGGATATAGGTACACACTCAAATCTTATAACTCAGGACGAATGTACCTGGTACATGTTGAGTAACCAAGCAAACATGAAGGGTAGATGCTCAACATATAAATAACTAAAGCATAAAAAAATCATAATCACGTTGAAGGAGAATTGGACATCATGTAGATCTTGCAAGAAAGTGACTATGACTCTAGTGGGACCAAGTTTTTTTTTATTTTACTCAATGTTCTTCGAAATAATTCTTTCAAGGTCAAATATTGTAACCTTTCTCTATTTCTCATAGTCACATCTAAAGTCATTCCAAAATAGTGACATACACTATTTATCTACCAGTGAAGGTTAATGTATCTAAAATAACAGCAAGCGTTATTTATCTATTGAATATAAGGTGAGTTTGTGACTTGGTGAAAGCATGGGGTTTGCATTTCAAAGTTTGTAGGAAGTATGAAATGACAACACATTAATTATATCAGTCAGAAAAGGTGGTAGATAGTAAAGAAATTCATTTCGCATGAAGGCAGTGTCATTTCGAAGTAGGAGTTGTTAATGTGTGTATTGCTGCAAGACAAAATTCTGGAAATATTTCAAGAAAGATAGTTTATTTGTGCATAGAGGGTTGCAAGATAGTTTTTAAAGCTGTAGATAATAAGCAAGTTGAATTTTCTCTTTGTCTCATTTTGATTTATTGTAAATTGTAGTCATAACTAGGAAGATGAAGGAAATGGTTGTGGGAGATAAAATCATCCATCCTCCACTGTACACCCTACTGAAGTTGTTGCCAAAGTCTCAAGATTTTGGGTCCAAGAGTATTTTTGGTGACTGTAAGTGGCTTGGTGGGGATGCTAATATACCTCTGCATGGTAGGGATTTTTTTTGGTCTTTCTATTCCAGAAGGGATAAGAGGATTCCAATTTGTAATCCTTGGCATTTGGACATAGCTAATCTCATAGTGCCAAATATATTTCTAGATACTGAGCTAATTAGTGCAGGTGAATTTGGGAGATTATTGGATCTCTAAAAAGAGGATGGAACCAAGACATTATCAAACTTGTGGATGGAAGACAATGTCCAATTTTTGGGACAAGAATTCTTTTATTTTTGGGGAATATGGTGTAGAGGTGCCTAGGAGGACAAACAAAAACATGGAGTGACCAAGGAGGAATGAAGGCTTTTAAGAAAAATATGATCAACTATAATTTATTGAAGCCCATTATGGCATTTGGGGGTAATGAATGTAATAAGTTAGTATAATGTCTTGAAGGTCCTGATAAGGACCTGAGGGCTAAAATCTTGAATGTAATAGAAGTTTGATGTTTAGAGAGTCTGGGGGATATTAGGAAGGTTTGATAAATAATTTAAAGTCCTTGGAAAATAGTAGTTTTGGATTTAAGATAGAAATAAGTCATTTTGTTAAATTTAAAAATTCAAATATTCAAATCAAAATGACCAGTTAGTGCTTTTGGAAGGAATTTGGTTTTCAAAAATTTTTAGCATTTGAAAAACAATGTAACCGACCAAATTGGTTGAGATGGTTGGGTAAGAGGTTTGTAAAGTTGCAATTGATTAGTGTACAACATATGGATGTCTGAGTGTACGGACTGTAACAAATAATTCATTAAAAAGATAATATTTTCTGCACTTTTATGGTTTATTTGCATTGTTAAGTGATCATTGAATATTTATAATGTGTTAAGGATATTCACTTCATTTTTGTAAAGCACCTTGAATGTTCTGAGATTTTTTCATTCAGTTTTCAACAAATTTGTGCTGACAGTCACTGTGTCTCTCTGATTTTTAATAACAATTTTGTTGTTTGAAGGAAACATGGTCATTCCATGAATTTTAAACACTAATTCTCATGGAATTACCTCTATTTACATTGTATTATACTTTCCTAACATGATAATGTGCATTTGAAATAAGGAGACGTGGTGATCAATGAGTTATTGAATAGAAAGTTGATGAATTTTCTTGGATAGGTGTAGCAGCAAGCAATGTGATTTAACAAGGGGTATTTTTATCATTTGGAATTATTTTTAAATTTCATTATAAAGGTTAATCCATCATTTTTTGGGTGGAAAAGTGGTTGGAGAAGGGACATTGAAGAAGCCCTAGTTTTAAGGGTTTTGGGAAGCTAATTTAGGGCTTTGGTATTTGCAAAGACCATAGGGTCTAAGTGAGTTGATAATATTCTAATTAAAGACTATTTCCAAGACTTTCTAGGGTTTTGGAACTTGGAGTGGAGTTTGTCTTATAGTTTCTTTGTAAAAGTGACACTTTTAGGCTTGTTGACATGGTACAGTTAGAGTTTTGAGGAGTTTGGCTCAAAACAACATCATCTAAGGTTTTGTTATGTTGAATAAAGGGATAAAGAGTGTTTGAAAAGATAATTTTTTTCCAATGTTTTTTGGAAAAGTCAGGAAAAAATTATTCAATTAGGTCATTGCAAGGCTAGTAGGAAGCCTAGGCCTAATAGGGTAGTTTGAAGGGTTTGGAGTGTTGGGTGTGGTTGTAAACCATATAAACTTTTTAATCCACTAGAATATAGTATAAATAGACCAAATAGAACATCCTTGGGAATAGTGAAGTTATTTGATTACTTGGAAACATTTAAGTGGCTTTTGGCTAGTGGAATTAGTGCATAGACCATTCATATTTCATCTTATTTAGTCCTTTCACTCAACCCTCTGCATCACTCATCTAGGGTCCTAACCACTCACTAGGCATATAGAAAGATGTATATTTTATAAAAAAAACTTCTATCATTAGTACAAATAATCCATCATCGTACATACTAATGCCTAGACTTGTTTGATTATGTTAGCTTAACTCATTTTCTGTGCAAATTAACATGGCATGCAGAAAGGATATAGTTTCTTAAAAAAATAGGGATAAAAATACATCTTCCTAAATGCAAATGGGAATTATAGACTATGATAAAACCTTGGGGACATAGGTTCTTTACCCAAGGGTTTCCTAATTGAGCATTTACAAACTTTCCTAAGATATTATTGCCTTGTCTAAAAAAATTTAGTCCTTCAAAACGCATTTCTTAAGAGGGAAGAGATAGAGATGCATACGACAATAAATTATTTGTTCCTTAATTTTCAATTTCCTACTTCAAGAAGTCACAAGAGAAGGTGAAGAGAGAGATAAATCATACTATTATAATCAATCATATCTATTACAACCATGTTCACTCAAGTTTCCTATTTTCCCCTTTTTACACAATGATCTATACTACCCGTTTCTTTTATCTTTTCTCAATACTAAGAGAAAGATTCATTTTCAAATTTTGAACCAAGACACGATACCAATTTTTCACTTCTTTCCTAGGTACAAATTATTAGCCATGTATTTTAATTATTACCATTTCGGTCCTATAAGAATAAGAGAAAGAACTACCACAACCATTTATTTGTTCACATTAAAGATGCAAAAGAAAATCAATTCTAAGGTACCTTTAGTAGGATAATGTATAATCAGAAAATGGAAGCACTTCCATGATAGACTAGTTTAGCCTTCTGAGTAAGTGGTTTGAGGTCATGTCAAGCACCTTGAATGGGTTCCTGATCTTTGACCTAGCCTTCCCCCTTTTCTGTCCCACTTTCCACTTCTTTCCAACCTGATTTCTGCATTTTGGACTGCAGACTGAGATCTTGGACCTCAAGGTCAGGGTCGACCTTTTTGGTCTATGTCAACCTCAACCCTGACCTAGTTCAAGGTCAACCTTGACCCTGACCTAGGTCAAGGTTGACCTTGACCTTGACCCAAGGTTCAGATCCCAGGGTCCCATAGTTTCCGGATGTCGGTCTTTGAAAAAGTTGTTTCCAACTTCTGGGTTGTCTATTTCAGGTTCCAAAGTGTCGATTCTTAAATTATATTTAACTTAGGTCCTCTCCTAGGGGTAAAGGCTTTAATGGGAATTTTATTCTCCTATGTTTTCCTCCTTAGAAGATTGTAACCTGATTTCATTTGAAAGCGAGCCTTGCTCTCCTCATTTTCTCTAAGTCCTCTATTGAAGCCTAAGCATCCTTGAGCAATTGAGAAAAATCATCAAGTGAGGATTCAAGCAAGAAATCAAGAAATATTTGAAGCAAGAATTCATCCCTCCTCAAGGATTCTAGCATCCATTTTCATGAAGGAGATCCATTGGAAGCCATTGAAGGATTCAAGCTACATAGTGCCCTTTTGGTGATCTCTTCATCCACCTTCTTCCAAGCCTCTTCTAAATCAAGAACCCATTCAAGACTTGGTGTTGGAGATCTACAAGAAAGAGATTGAAGACATCCTACATTCTACATTCTACATTTTAGTGTATACTTGTGGATCCACGGATTCAAATCCACCACAAGAACTTTTTACAAGAAAGGTGAATTTATGCATTTACTTTGTTTACTTCTACAATTTCAATTACATATATTTAAGATTAATTCCAAAACTGGGGTTTGACTAAGGTAAACCCCTCCCCCTAACAAAAAACCTCTTTTTCTTGCAGGTATAGGTTCAGGATTGCAGATTTGGACTCAGATCTGAATACCCTTTTTGGCTTTCTGTCAGGCTCTGTGAACAGATTTTCTATCGACGCTGTGCAGGTCAGGGTTGACATTATTGGGTCAGGGGTGACATTTGTGTGTCAAGGTTGACCTTTTTCATAAGATGATGTCAGATCAGAAGAATATTTTTGGGTTTTGTTCATCTCTGCGTTCCGGTTCTGGATCATACTTCAGATTTTCTAGAAATAGTCTACAGACCTCAGAAAACAACCTTTTCCAGATCTGCAATTCTTTAAGGTTGGTTCTTCTTCTCATCCTTTTCAATTACTTCCATATATCATATATATATAATCAATTAATAGAATTTAATATCTTCTTCTTTACTCTCATCTCCAAATGGTTGATTCATTTGTGCATTAATCCCTCTTTTGGGTTGATCAACTTGGATCTTTCATATGTGCATTTGGGGATAAAGGTGGAACATCTTATCTTCCTCATAATCACATTTCAATAAAAAAAAAATTTAAATCTAAAGGTTAGAGAAATACATATTCAAACCCTAATAAAACTAAATAAAAAAAAAGAAATATTTTTCTTCCTTCACATTTTGGTGAACCCGCGATAGACAACTCTTTCTTTTTTGGTGTTAGATTTACATATTTATGCTAGATCTTGCATGTTCTTTCAATTACATTCAAAATTAATAAATCAAAATCTTGTGTTAGTTCATTTGCATTATATTGGTGTATGAGCTTTACCACCTCTACTCCTACTTATAGTATCCAGGTTAGAAGAATCTGTAGACTTATGGGTTCTTTCGATCCTGAGTCTTCCTCTCCTTTCCCTAGGATTCCCGATGATAATTTAATAATTCATGATTCCAATCCTTCTATAGAGCATAACTCTTCTCATTCATCTCATGATGAGGATGATGCTTTAAGAGTTCCTCCTAAACAAGTGCAAAACCTTTCAACCAAACTTGATAAAATGGGAAATTAGCTTATCCAAGAAAACCATAATCAAGATTCTATCCAAGCTATAGAGGCCCTTAAGAAAGTCCTCCATGATAATGTCCAAGGTGTTAATTTATTACGTAGTATTATTCATCTTGTGAATTTGAATGTTAAACCTTTAGCTCAAGAAGCTCACGAGTTAGGATTCACACCTATTGTCACTAGCGTAGGACCTTCTTCTATTTCTCTACCTAGTATTCCTACTTACACTCCTCCTTTGATGAAAACTTCTCTCCCAAGTGCACCTATCCCTGTGAGTGTCCCGCTAATATCTTTACCTCCCTCACAACCTTCATATCATAGTGTGCCTTTTACTTATACTAATCCTCTTCCAACTATGGTTCCTAATGTTCCACTGGTTGTGTCTTCTATTCTTGCCGCTTCTTATACTTTTCCTAGTGTTCCCAATATTACTATGCCACATGTTTCTTCTAATGATTCCACAATTATTAGTTTGGATCAAACTGTGTCATCTTTACAACAACAACTTGCATCTTTAACTCAATCCAAATTTAGCATTCCTACATGTGAAATGGGTAGTCCTTTATCTTTAGACATCATTCGTGCTACTATCCCTCAGCAAGACGATATGCCTCATCTTGAGAATTACAATGGTAAAGGCAATCCTGTTACTCATGTTAAAACATTTTAAATCCTTTGTAGTGATTATGCTCATGACCATAGGATTTTAGCTAAATTGTTTGCTAGAACCTTTCAAGATAAGGCTTTACAATGGTATTGTTCCTTACCTCCTCATTCCATTGATTCTTTTCCTAAACTTGCTAATTCCTTTATTCAACAATTTCAAAATAACATTGGTCCACAAGTGTCCTTAATTGATTTAATGCACTATATACAAAACATTAAGGAAAAATTGACTGACTTTATTGGTAGATTTAAGCATTTACATGCTCAGATTTCTTATCATGTTCCTGATATTGATATTCAACATATGTTTATTTCAAATTTACAAAAGGATATTAGAGATAAGCTCCTGCTTACTGAATTTACCTCCTTTCAACAATTGTGTGAAACACTTCACCATTATCAATTACAAGTGAGTCAGTTTGAGAGAAACACTCAAATGGCTCCTATTCCAGTTGATAAGAGTGACAATGCTCCTAGTCCTAACAAGTTTCAAAAACCTAAGAAATATGTCAAGATTAATAAACAGACGAATGTGGTTGCTGATCAAGTTGCGGCTACATCCAATAATGCTACCTCTGCATCCACTTCTTTCTGTATGAATTGTACGTTTACTCCTCTCTCTGAAACTTTGCATTCTATAATGAGTAGGATGTTAAGTGCTAATATGATTACCTTGCCTCCTATTTGACCTCTTCTTCCCACCATGATAGCTTCAAAATCCTTTGATTCTAAATCTTTCTACCAATACCATCGCTAGAATGGCCATGACACTGAAAAATGTTATTCTCTAAAGTATAAAATTCAAGATTTAATTGATTCTAAAGCTTTAACTATTGATAATTTTGATGGTAATGGGAATAAATATGTTTCTCCTCCTAATAAAAACCTTCAAATATATACCAATCCTTTACCTACACATGATACGAATACTATAGCTCAACCATCTTCTGTGGATATCGTTTACCATTCATAAATGGATGATCTTAATCATATTGTTAATCATGTGGAGAGTGTTGTGCCATCTCAACTTACTATTCAAGATCCTTCACCTCCACTTCAAATTCCAATTCCACCTAAACATCAAAAATAAACTAAGGACAAGTGACCTAGAGAACTTTTAATTACCTTTGATGATTCTGAAACAATTAAAGCTCCCGATGGTCCCCTTTATATCTATGCTAGGATTTCTAAGATACCTACTCATGGTTGTCTAGTTGATCCCACATCTTTAATAAATG
>MU223748.1:456522-470463 GCA_018584345.1 Thuja plicata
AAACCAAGATGGGGAGGGTCGGCAATGTGCTTGATTGGCTTATCTTTTATGGTAGCCCTTTTTGTGTTTGCATGTTGTAATGTGCTTCTCCCGTAATGTATTTGCTAAATGTTTGTTAGACTCTTTTTTACAACCCTTGTTACTTTGTTGGTGCAAGGTGATAAAGGAATCAAACCTATTTTACAAATTCTTCTATATGTATACTTATTCTTCTATATGTTGTTTCATGTTATGTTATACTTGTGCTATTATTTGTAACATTTTTCCTTGTGTGGTCTGCTTGGATCCACGGCATGGTAGCACTAATTCTTTTTGGTTTCCAGGTTGTGGTCTGAAAAGATTCTTCTTCGTAACTCTTAAGTTTCTTTCCTCCATTGTGATTGAAGTTCTACTTTCTTTGGGGAATGATGTAAATTCATTTGCAATAATATCATATTTCTATATACATGTTATCTTATGATCATATTGACCCCATATTAGGTAGATCCCTTCTGTGTTCTTGTGTATGTTTATGTTTTATTTCCCTTGAGTTGTCTTTGTTTGGGGCATCTCGTAGTGGAAATGTAATATGTAGAGTTGTTTATGTTTCCATTAAAACCATTGCTCCTATTAAAGTGTTATCAATGAATTTAATGTGGGGGCATACACTCTACTCACTTTTTGCACACATGCATGTTCAAAATAGTTTTCAAGACTTAAAACTTTTTCCCTTTATGGATTAAAAACTAATCCTTAAAGCATGGACATTTTACCTTTTAGGATCTCTTGATCCCTCCAGTTTAAATTTACATGGATCTCTTTATCCCCCCAGTTTTAATTTAAAATTTTTTTGATCCCTTTAACAACAGATCTCCCTGATGGGTTGACTAGTGAGTAGCCACATTCACTAGGCGGTTCAACTCCATCTTTCTAGTTATGCTTTTTGTGTGGTTCACAATGGGACATAAGTTCTCATTGGGCAAGATAATCACACCCCCCCCTCTCTCTTTAACTAGGTGATGTCTCTCTTATCATGATATTAGGGTTGCTAAAGAATTAATTCCCTTGGGGGCTTGAGGATTTCTTTATCCCTTTTGATTCCAATAAGATTGTCTATTCTGTATGTTATCCTATACCAAGAGTTTGTGTTGAGCTCATACTCTTGCTAAAGTGCGGGCTAAATGTATAGTCAAAAAATGGAAGCACTTCCATGATATACTAGTTTAGCCTTTTGAGTAAGTTGTTTGAGGTCATATAAAGCACCTTGAATGGGTTCCTGATCTTTGATCTTGCTTTCCCCCTATTCTGCCCCACTTTCCACTTCTTTTCAACCTGATTTCTACATTTTGGACTGCAGACCTGAGATCTTGGACCTCAAGGTCAGGGTTGACCTTTTTGGTCTATGTCAACCTCAACCCTGACCTAGGTCAAGGTCAACCTTGACCCTGACCTAGGTCAAGGTCAACCTCAACCTTGACCCAAGGTTCAGATCCCAGGGTCCCATAGTTTCTGGATGTTGGTCTTTGCAAAAGTTGTTTCCCACTTCTGGGTCGGCTGTTTTGGGTTCCAAAGCGTCGATTCCTAAATTATATTTAACTTAGGTCCTCTCCTAGGGGTAAAGTCTTTAATGGGAATTTTATTCTCCTATGTTGACCTCCTTAGAAGATTGTGCTCTAATTTCATATAAAAGGGAGCCTTCCTCTCTTCATTTTCTCTAAGTCCTCTATTGAAGCCTAAGCATCCTTGAGCAATTGAGAAACATCATCAAGTGAAGATTAAAGAAAGAAATCAAGAAATATTTGAAGCAAGCATTCATCCCTCCTAAAGCATTCTAGCATCCATTTTCATGAAGGAGATTCATTGGAGGCCATTGAAGGATTCAAGCTACATAGTGCCCTTTTGGTGATCTCTTCATCCACCTTCTTCCAAGCCTCTTCTAAATCAAGAACCCATTCAAGACTTGGTGTTGGAGATCTACAAGCAAGAGATTGAAGACATCCTACATTCTACAATCCACATTTTAGTGTATACTTGTGGATCCACGGATTTGAATCTGCCATAATAACTTTTTACAAGAAAGGTGAATTTATGCATTTACTTTGTTTACTTCTGCAATTCCAATTACATATATTTAAGGTTAATTCCAAAACCAGGGTTTGACTAAGGAAAACCCCTGCCCCCCAACAAACAAACCTATTTTTCTTGTAGGTACAGGTTCGGGACTGCTGATTTGGATACCCTTTTCGGCTTTCTATCAGGCTCCGCGAACAGATTTTATGTCGATGTTGTGTAGGTCAGGGTCGACATTACTAGGTTAGGGCTGACATTTGTGGGTCAAGGTTGACCTTTTTCATAAGATGGTGTCAGATCAGAAAAATATTTATGGGTTTTGTTTGTCTCTGTGTTCCGGTTCTGGATCATACTTTAGATTTTCCAGAAACAGTCTACAGACCTTAGAAAATAGCATTTTTCGGATCTACAATTCTTTAAGGTTGGTTCTTATTCTCATCCTTTTCAATTATTACCATATATCATATCTATATAATCAATTAATAGAATTTAAGATCTTCTTCTTTACTCTCATTTCCAAATGGTTGATTCATTTGTGCATTATTCCCTCTTTTGGGTTGATCAACTTGGATCTTTCATTTGTGCATTTGGGGATAAAGGTGGAACATCTTATCTTCCTCATAATCACATTTCAATACAAACACAATTTAAATGTAAAGGTTAGATAAATACATAATCAAACCCTAATAAAACTAAATAAAACAAAAAGAAAGATTTTTCTTCCTTTACAGATAAATAGAAGTCAACTAGGCATTTATAAGAAGGTAGAGTGCACAAAATTTGTAATAAAATATATTATAGGTAGGATCGGGTGATAATATTATCTACTACCATAATTAAGATGCAAAATATTGAGTATCCTTTTACATTCGACTTTTCTAGGGATACAAGTGCCTTTTAAGAATAAGAAGATGACACACACAAGTCTCAGGGATTCCTTAACATTCCATTATTATTATAGAAAACTTCCATTTAATGCATAATTGATCTCATAATGTAAAAAACATAAGTAATTGGTATAAGGTAACTTAATCATGGAGCAAAAAGTTTACTCTAGTAAGACAATGTAACATAAATACAAGAAATGCAACCTTCATTTCCTAGGATTCATGTTTTGATAGAATAAAGATGAAATAAAAAAGAAACAATGCTAAAATACTCAATGTTATGCATAGGTGAGCTATGAGTCCCAAAGTTCCCAGTGTGGCAACCTAGGGCTTTGATACCAAGATGTCATGCCCCGCCAATGAACCCAGGAGGACAAGCCAACTAACTACTAAAAGATGTGAATATTTTTTTTCAATGAAATATTACAAACTAATCTATGTCCTCACAGGTTCCCTAAAGTCGTTAATCAAGAAAAATTATCTATTCTATTAATATATTCTTAATCTACATTACGAGTTACACATTAAGGCATTGATTGATTAATTTAATCTTACTAAGTCATCCCTTTACTTTTAACATTAATTTCCAAGGATAATCTTACCATCACTCCTGAGATGTTAACATGCATCTATATGAGTTATCATTTACTTAAAATTATGTAATTATTTGTACTACTCATACATCCACTATCTTTTATATCACTTTTTATTTAAGCATTCAGGTGAGAGACTAACATTCATTAGATAACAAATACCTTATGTAACTTATTATTCCATACACATTTGAGCCACATAGTAAACATAATAAAAATTTAAATTCTATAGCTAGCTTATTTCATTGATTCAAATATAATTTTCCATGAACCTTACATTAAGAAATAGTGCATTCATACATAAATACATCATTTCATACTAAGTCTAATTTCATTTATTGGATAACATAAAGTAATAGAGAATTCATGAGTAAATACCCTAAACAATTACCTTTTCATATTGATAACATACAAACTTTTCCCTTTCCTTTCACCTAGACCCATTCCCTTATACATTGCTTTGAATTACATCCATATACATCATTTCATCATATACAATTATTTCCTTACAAGAGCTTACAATTACAAGAATGCACGTACATAAGTACATCTTTAAATATACAATATGACATCTTCAAAACTGAAAATCTGGAAGGAACAGGAACAAGGAACATCCATCTGACCATGAAAAATACCTTGATATAAAAAATATCATCCACCCAACCACATGGATCCAAAAATATTCTACTCCCCCATTCTAGGAGATAGAAACCAAGCTCCACGCAAGAAGGTAAAAAATACGACACTCCTATGGTGATGATAACCCTTTCCAAAGCACAACACAACTAAAAACATAAGAAGATCACAAGGACCACCAAAGGCATGATAAGCATTGGTAGGGAACCTAAACTACAAGCTAGGTGAGTGTCATTTCATATCCCTCGCCCCTTGTGTTATCTTGGTACTAGCCACTATGGCCTCGACCCCCAAGTAGGCACATGCGGAACCGAACACCTTTCGTGAGGACAAGGTTGTTCAATCGTGCCCTCACAAAGGAACCTTCTCCCATTCCCATCCCTGGCCTATACTAGCACTAAAGGCATGGGAGAGGCACAAATTAATTTATTCATCAGTTTTTATTTCACCCTATTTCCAGTTAATTTATTTAGGTTATAAATTTATTAAATAACTCATCAGTGGGTTATCCTAGTACTAGCCACTTAGGGCCCTGACCCCTCATTGTGAGCCACTCACCTAGTCTATTTAAGCTCTCTAACCTATATAAAATAATCAAAAGAACATTAGGAATCCACATTATATTATACATGAAATCTAAATAATGCCACAACATCAAATAATTGAGTTTAGGAAACCACTAGTTGTCCCAAATCCCCCAGACAACCCTAAACCACAATCAGGTACTCAGGTGGATTAAAACACATCCAAATTGAATAAAAAAGAATCAAAAGGGTTCAGAATAGTCTAAATATATTAAGAACCTCATCAAATCATAAATTATAATATCATAGTATTATTGAATTGGTCTTAGGAGATCTTTGATTGTCCATAGTCTACCGGACAATCCTAAACCCTAATCTGGCATTCAAGATGATAGAAAACACATAAGAAGACATAAAAATGTACCATACATAATAAAACATCAAACTATCTAAAAAACATATAACCAGTGCCTCTGGTACCAACTCAAAACACAAAACATCATAATAGGATCATGTTGAAGAAAATATGTTGATTCCTTAAATTTTGGCTAAGTCTGAAATTTTCTAAAAACTCTCAAAATATAGAATCTTTATTTGAACTTCCATGAGGCTAAAACCACTATAAAACATCCTAAAATTATTAAATAGAATGTAAATTAAAGTATAAGAAAGGAAAAGTATGTAACTTATACTTAAATGTTACATTTATGTTTTGGGCATGATAGATATTCTGCACAGTTGGCACACTTTCCTGCACAGATGGTTACTATTCCTTCATAGTTGGGGCCTTAAACTATGTAGTTGGTGAAGGTCCTGTGCAGTTGGGCCTGCCTTCTATGTAATTGGTCACAAGAACTGCACAGATGGTCCCATAACTGTGCATTTGGTCACTAACGGTGCATGGTTGAAGGCAAAGAATTAAGAAATTAAGACATAGTACACCATCAAATAAGACATGCAATGAATGGATCTGATATAGGTATGACTAAATAAATTAAGAAAATAAGACATAGTACACCATCAAATTGATCCTACTCATTCCTAAAGGTTCCTAAAGACCTTTGATAATCTTATAACATATCTAAAAGGATCAAAACATGAGAATACAAGAATATTCAAACATCATATGATACAATCATAGGTAATACAAAAATAATAATTCTCCCAAATAGAAGATTTCATCTGAGGAATCCATTTCATTAATGAGAATCAAACATACTATGAAAACAAAATTATAACATCACACATAGAAGTTTCCTATTATCCAGAGTAGTCAAGAAAAACAATAATACACACATAAGTATAGCAAGCACATATGAAGGATCTACTTCCAGGATAGATCCTACCCAGAGTCCTCAGGAAAAACATGTTGGTGTTTTAAAATGTTTTACGTTGTATAAGCTACCAATATACCTTCAGATGAATTTTTTTTATGAATACTGTCTTTCCTATTAATTTAATATAAAAGTTACATATTAAAAGAAAAGGGGCTGGGGGACATAAAAATCACCCCACGAGAGTTCACACAACATTCAACCAGAAACAAAAACTAGAAACTATTCATTAAAAAGACATAAAGCATTCAAGCTGCAAGAGTAGTGCCAGTCGAAGGAGGAGGATCTCTATCATTAGAACCCTAGGCATCCCTGGGATTGATAGGAGGGTCAAGAACCAACCAACTATCTGCATCATCTTCATTATATTTTTCTTTTTTCTCCGCCTGAGGTGGAGAAATAGCCAAAGCAAGGTGGGGAAGGACCACTTGGAGGAGGTGGCCGCAAGCCAAGTAGGGCCACCACGAACATTTGGAGCATCAGGAGGGGTAGACATAACTGGATCTAGAGAGCAGCCAGAGGCACAGTAAGATGGAGAAGTCGAGTGGTGCCACCAACCATCATCTCCACCCCTAGGAGAGTGGTGGTGTGGAGCCTGTGACTATGGAGTGCGGGAGTGGTGAGACGAAGAGCTGCAGCCACGATGATGACCCGTGGGCAAAGTAAAATCTGTAGAAACTAAATCAGGAGGGACTTGGGAAACCATACATGGAGCATTACCCCAATAATTGAGAAGCTCCTGAAGGTGGGCTACCTCTAGAGCCACTTTATTGGCTTGCACTTGAATCTGTATCATAACATTGTTACATATACACGATTTATTATGCAAAGCAAGATTTATATCAAGAAAGTTATGAGTGAAAAGAACAACATTCCTATCTTTCCATAAAGTGAGAAAAATATCCATCCTGAAAGTATGCCAAATTTGGGTAAACTTGTAAGGAAGTCTCGGAGAGTCTCCCAAGACAATCATATCCCAAGAGAAGGGCTTAGGCCAGAATGGTTAAAAAAATCATGAATCCACTGCCAATACTATTGAGCTCTCCTACAGAACCAAAAAAAATTGCAAAAAAGACTATGGGTTCCCACAAAAGGGACACCGAGGATCAGGAACAACTAGGTGTTTGAGTCGAGGGCCCAAAGGAAGATGTTGGAAGAGAAAACACCAAGAAAGAGAGCCATCTTGGGCTCAGTAATAACAGACTATATGTTCTAGAAATGAGAGCTCCAGTGGTGAGGAGAAGAGTACAAATGCCATCTATGGTTAAGAGTGTCCACCATGGGAAGATGAGGAGATAACCATCTGTAACCCATCTTTTGCTTGTATTTTCTAAAGGGAGTGGAAGTGTACCATTTCCAGTCTTTCAACCTGGGTTGAATAGAATGAACACCCAACTTATGAAGCAAATGATCTGAAATGGAAAAAACCAACATATCAAAAGTCTGACAATCTAGAGGAGCAAGATGAAAGTGGAATTGCATGTCTTCCCAAGAGAGAAGGCTCATAGGGACCCTGGAAAAGAGGTCCTTAGGTTTTTTGATGCCATGTTTGAAAAAATGTAGAGCACTGGCACCTTGAGTCTTAGCCAGAAGAATACAGTGAATGGAGAACAACGGAGACCACCAAAGGTTCTATTGATTCAAAGAAATCGCATTACAACAACCATCCCCATCCCAACAAAACCAAGGATTTATGGCTTCCCAATCCTTCCATATGCTCTTAACCACAAAGGTTCCCTGAATATGCACAGGCTCCCGCATAATGAGAAGAGTTTGAAGACCAATTCCCTTCTAGGATGGCCTGTGAACAGGATAGCCTGAAGAAATACAATGCCTAATAAGGATTTTCCAAGCTTCATCTCTTGTGAGAGCATGAATAATCCATTTATCACAAAGGGTGAGCCCTTGCTTCTGAGTGGAGAGAAGACCAAGGCCACTAGACTCTCTAGGAAGACATCAATAATCCCAAGCAACTTTGTGGAACCCATGACCGTCTGCTCCCAAATCCTAGAGAAAATATCTAAGAAGGTGTTCCAGATTAAGGTAAGAGGCTTTAGAAGGATCCTAGCATGAAGAATAATAAACATGAGTAGCAGCCAAGACCTTAGAACAAATCTAGAATTTCCCCGCAAGAGAGAGGGGTTTAGAAATCCAATATTGAAGCTTCTTTTCAATTTTAGCAACCAAAGAATTCCATAAATCCACAGAAGAGCCTTGAAAAGAAAAAAGAATGCCTAGGAATCAGAAAAATTCCCCATGTTGAACCCACTTCCAATCAAAATTAGCCAGCCAAGAAGGGGCTAGAAGAAAAGACTGTCTGTAGCAGAGGGTCTTATGTCATTGAATAGAAGACCCAGAGGCCTGAAAAAAAGTATCCAAGCATTGCAAGGCATTAGAGACATTTTCCTCATCCTCCAGGAGAGTGAGGAAGGAATAATCACCAAATTGACCATTGACAAGTTGGGAAGAAGAATCCAAAAGAGAGATGCCTCACACTAAATGAGGGGAAATAGAATTGGCAAGTAGGTAATCAAAGCCTTCAGTAGAAAGCACATACAATGCAAGAGCCAATAGGCAACCCTAGTGAATGGACCTAAAAATCCCATAGGTGTCAGACTGGGTACCATTGATAGATATGCATGTAGAGGCATCACCAAAAGGAATTTCCATAGACTAAAAAAAATTGGGGCCAAAACCAATAGCTTGCAGCATGATAAGAATGAAAGGCCATTCAATGCAATCATAAGCTTTGACAAAGTCAATTTTGAGAAATAAAGTGTGTTGCTTGGACTGACAAGCCCATTTCATTCCCTCCCAAATGACAAGTGGGAGACTCAAGAAACTCAATAAGATTTGCAAACCAAGGTGGGTACACCTAATCCATCTCTCAAATATAACTTTACAACTCTCTTTGGATTTAAACAACAAAAAATGGTAAGAAAGTACTAACTGATAACCACTCATTCATTGACTCTCAATTAACATGAAGAAAACACAACACTCAACCACAAAACTCAAAAGGATTTTGAGATAGTTTTGATTTAAAATTTTTAGAATATAGCCAAACCCAATCAAACTTGTATCAGTATAGAAGGTACTAATTTCTGATAAGTTATTTATCCATTGGACAATGTCTCTAATGTCGATGTAGAACACAAAAAAAAACTACTGTCAAAGATGCAAAGTCATAATTACAAGTAAACCAGACCAAACACTTCTTATAAAATCCTTGTGCAAACCAAATAAACCTATGTATTATCGAGAGGAATATTTAAGTTGATCCTAGATCAAAGCTAAGGAATAACAACATACACATACATAAACTCTATGTAATGAATTAGAAAATTCTCAACTCAAGAAATAGGCACAAAGGAGAGAATTGAATCTGGAATATCTATATTAAGGATGAAGTTTCATGCTACTATAACAATCTTTTTCAAAACATACACCACTTCAATAAATGCAAAAGAATAGAAACTTTATATTTTATATTGGCACGGTCTAGATACAAATTTTCTATATTCCTGACTAGAAGCAAGTATGAAACTCAATGCTTTTCTATACTTCCCAATTTTCCAGCCTTTCTAAATGATCATGGAAATCCTTTTATAGAGAAAGGATTACAAGAAGCCTCAGATCATTTAGGTCAAGAGCCAACAACCAAAACCCTAATAATTCACATGAAAGAAAAAATATGCAACAGAACTAGCCAAATATGCAATAGAACCAATCACTAAATTATTACAAGATAATATCTTATTGGACTGTAGGACCTTTGCATTAACTCTAGAATTTTTTTTATTGGCCAATTAAAACCTTTTTCTTTATTCCTTTATGCACAAAATCTTATTTGTAGCCGCCAATCACCTTGGGATGTTGGAGAACAGTCCTTTAGGGTTAACAAAAGGTTTTCAAATATGATTAGAAACCCCAAAATATCACTCTCATCATAAATGCATTTTGATTCATCAAATTTCCATCCAAAAAACATCCTACAATTGCATAAATATAATATAGAAAGTCAGATTTATCAATCTACTCTCATGCATCATGAAGCATAGAGCAACTAGTTCAAAACTTTTAGGAAAACATTTAAAAATCCTACTAAGATTCTCACAGAGGAGGTGGGTATGGACACAGATAACTAAACAGAGGCTAAGAAGGTGGATGAAAAAGATGATAAGGGTGAAGCAGCTAAATTCCTCTCTAAGGAAGCAGGTATGGATACATGGGAGGATACTGATTCTCAAGAAAAGGGTGTTACTATCTCCTCTCAGGAGATGGATAACGATAAAAATGTTAATACAAATGACATGGACATGGGCGGACCTGAAGAAAACAAGGAATTGGAAGATACTAGTACCCATGGTGAGGTGCGTGCTACCTCCCCAATGAAAAATAATAGTGAGTCTAACCTGAAGTCTTAAGCGAAGGTTACTCCTGACAATACTCCTATTCTGGTGAGCTATGCTGACTCCCAGTCTAAAGAGGGTATGTTATCTAGGGATACTTCTGAGAACTTGAGGTAAATAAAAAATAGGGGAATGATAAAAAGGAACAGAGAATGCTGGAGGTAGCCATGATAATGAGACAGTAAAAAGCCAAGAGCGCACAAGATTTATGAAGGTTGTTAAAGAGTGGGCCGAGATGGACTATCAGCTGAATTCTTGGCTTCTTAAGGAAATCAAAGATATAAATGGTAAGTATGATGAGCTCTAGGACAGGGTGAACAAGATTTATTTACTGCTTGCTAAACCGGTGACCAAGGCTACTAATGAAAATGATACCCAGGAGGAAGAAGTAGATAAAAGGCTGCTGGAGAAGCTAGAACTAAGGATTAATGTGGTGGTTAATTTTCATCATCAAATGACTGAAAGTTGTATTTAGAGTATTGAAGACACCCTCAACTATATCATGAAAGATAACTATGAGGGAATGAAGGTAACTGATAGAAACTTAAGGGCGCTTCTCTCGGTGCTAGATGGGAACACTACTCCCATTACTGTGGATGGTGATATTGCTATAGACCCCAGCATTGCTGGACCTGGTAATCATACTAGAGAGAGTGCAAAAAAGGTGAAAACATGTAGCACAAAGGAAATAAAGGATCTTAGAGAGGATATCGACAAATATAAAATGGTGATGGTTGACTCGACGAAGATTATGGAAAAAGTGACCTAACCATGTTGTTTTTTGGGCTTGTAATATTTTTGTCAGTTTAGCTTCTTTTTGCTGGTAGTTTGTGCTAGGGGGTTTCTATTGTCTCCATCTTTTCCCCCCAACAGTTTTTTTTGTTGTTTATCTCTTTTTTGTGGTGTTGTTTCCTTCTTATCTTTCTTACTAAATTGTACATGGTTAAGGTTCCCTTCAAAACCTATTTTAACCTCGATCAAAAACATTTAAAAATTCAAATATATGTTAAAACAGTCACACTTGGTGTCAAAAACACCATTGATGACCCATATCAAAACTCAAATCCATCTTTAAAACATGCTCGTCGATCTCCTTAACCAAAATAATAAGAAAACATAGCTAATGACTCCCCGAACATCCGCGTGGTAGCATCTTGCTCATCTTACTTTTTCTCATCAATCCAGACATGTGTGACCCAGGCGTGATCCCTTGATGAAAATTTCTGGCACATCTCTGGACTAAGGCATCACGCCTGTCATTCGATCAAAGAAAAATTGCTCGACACTTTACCCTTCCAAAGTATTGGACACACGATCATACGATGCAATATGTCAATAAGGCATGATGCCTTGAAGAGTAACCTCTATGCACCTTTTATTCTAGGTATTATGCCTACCTTTAGATTGAAACATATTTGAACGCACTTTATCTTTTGGCCCCAATTGGGCAAGATCTTTGATGGACACTTGGCAACAAAGCGTGAACCCTTGATGGTTAAAAATGTGAAACATCTGATCTAGGCATCATGCCTATCATTGGATTAAACCTGATCAGTCAGAACTTTATATTCTAGGCTTTGAATAGGACCCACTATGTGCTATGTAGCGCATATGCACTGTTAGGGATTTTTCTTGTGTGAACCACAGTGCTTGAAATGACTACTTGAACACCATGCCTTCTAATACTGATTTAGAGACAAGGAAAACCTAATTGCTAAGGACTGGATAAGGTCCTTCTTTATTTTTGAGCTCCACATATACTCAGGCAGGTTTTACCTTTTATGGTTGTTGTTTACACAGTATGTTATAATGTGGACACTAATTTGCTATGTATCTTTGTTAAACCAACTCATGAACCATCTTACAAATGACCAAGCATAATTAGATGCAAGATTTAACCATACAGACTATGATTGTAAATATAGCAAATACCAGTGATACAAGGATTTTCATCCTTCTTCCTTTTATTGTAGGAGGGATAACCTAATGATTCACTCTTCAAGGAATCACTAAAATGGACACTGTCCTACTGACATAAGTCCTTACTGAGTTCAGTTTTTTTGTTCTTAGTAACAAAAGTATTTTGATAAAATTTGGTTTTGATATCTTGGAAAAACTTAGACAAAGATAGATTATCAGACTAATTTCTGGACCAGTGCCTATCCTTTGGGCTATAGAGTCAAATAAGCTAAGATCTCATAGAAACAAAATGTAGTAGGCTTCCTTACAACCCACATGCAATTCAGATAAGTTTCCTTACAAGTTATCCTGTTACCTCTAAACTATTGTATCAAATCCTTAAACAAAGCAGTATGCTCCCTGAAACTACTCACAAAACTTAGTTCTTTCCTTAAAAGAAACTTGCAAGTAATCAGATAGGTACCTAATAACCAAAATGGTTCATAATACCTTGTAAACTTAACATAAAAGAGCATACATAGAGAATAAAGAGACAGCAATGGAAGAGAGTAAAATTGCACCGTATATTATTTATATGATCCAGCTTTCCATACATAAAAGATTATACAACTTCAAAAGATAGACAGAAGTTCAGAACATCTGAACTCTGTAATATATTATCTCTTTTTAAAACATTCCAAAATCAAAGACCCTTTACAATTACCACTCTTTTTGCTATATATAGATTTTTGATCATCTTGGAATCCCTTAAGGATGCAACAAGCTTTGGATGGTCATAGAAAACCTAACCCTAAAGTTATAAGAGAGACAAAAAGAAAGAGAGAGAAGAAGAGGTTAAAGGACCAAGTCAAAAAGATATAAACAAATATTTCTAGTTCTTCTCCTGATTTGGCGACTGCAATCAGATTTATAGATGGTAGCTGGTAGTATTTATGTTGAGTCCGGATAGTTGTTCTTGCCTACTCACCCACATCTCCTTTTGTAATAACTGTCCCTCTTGTCTTGAACAGTGCAGTGCCAAGTTTTCACCCTACTCATCATCCAAGATTTCTTCTTCTACTACAGGCTTCTTTTTCTTTGGTGTAGTCATAACTTCCCAAGCCTTTACTTCATCATCTGATGGCCACTTGAAGTCCTGAGTACTCTATACTTGCACCTTTTGCTTGTCCCATATAGCATCAGTGATGTTTTTGACATCAAGTAGGAACTTGTTGATATCAGTCTCTGCTTTGAAGGCTTCATCCAATATTTTATTGAATCCTTCTATATCAACATCTTCTCCCAAGAGAAATGCCTCTTCACTAGGAAACTTTCTGTCAAACTCACTCTTCCAGGTATCTATAGCCTTTACTTGGTCATCATCTCCCCTTAGGGAGGGAACAAAATTATTAAAATCATTTGAAAAGAGGCTCAATTTAACCTCTATCTGATTCAATTTTCCTTTAAAGAATGAGAGAGTAATATTGACTCTTTTGATCTCATCCCCCACTTCAGTTACTATTTCAGGAAAATCTAGTCTTATGTCTTGTAGAGATGACAATTTCTCAAATAAAGTTTCCCTAGCAGACCATTTAGTAAAGTAAGGG
>MU223748.1:490724-504457 GCA_018584345.1 Thuja plicata
CTTTTGGGCTTAGGCTCCACATTGCAAAAGCCTGAGATTTTGGGCTATACCCAAATCCTTTTATCATTTCTCCTACCTGGACCTCACTAGCCATTTTGAGATCTGGCTGCTTTCTGATTTGGTCTATGATGAAGGCAGATGCCAAATCCCATCCCTCAGCCAATAATATTCCACTTTCCAGCACCATCTTCCTGGCATCCTCGGGCGAGATATCCTCATTCTCAGGATCATAATTCTGTAAGGCCACTAGGGCATCATTTGTTATTGTTTCTTTCCGATCAACTGTTCTTTGGGATCTTATTTGCTCAGTTTTATGCCATCTTAGGAAGTCCTTAAACTCCTCTATTTTTACAAAGCTATCATCATCTAGAAATTTTTGTTGATGAAGCAATCTTTCATCAACACAGGCCCTGAGTGGTATCTCAACTTCATCTTCTAGGTCAGGTCGTTGCTTCTTGCCTTCCCTGATTGCCTTTCTTAGGTTATGGTCATATAACCTAGTGCCAAGTACTAAGGCCTTAGCCTTGTCTTTTTTCTTACTTTGGCCCTCCATTGAAGGCTGCCCTACTTCCAATTTCTGCCTCTTTACAGCAGTCTCTTTCACATCATCAGGCTGCGTAGCAACTATCAGATCTATAATGTGTCCTTCTTCTCCCTGCAACTGTGGAATCTCAGCTATTTCTTTCTCTGAGGCTTGTTGTGGTGAAGGCTACTTGGTAGGACGTGCATAATCACTGTCATCACCCTATCATATTCTGATTCTGAGTGTTCAGGTGTTTGAGCACCTTTTTTTATCCAGGACTGTATCCAGTTACTCTACAAGCACATAATAGTTATCTATCATGGCCTTAATTCTATCAAAATATGGGAGGTCAGGGTAAAAACCCCCAAAAGACAACCCATTTCTTTTTATTTGTCTTTCCAGTTTCAACAACTCCTAGATTCTTAGTCTTCTTGTATGGATGTCATCTTCATCCAAGATGTTCCTTGTTGCATCTTCTTCTATGCACACATAGTGAACATTAGTATTAGGGATGGTAGGAGTATATAACTTTCTAACCCCTGCCATGAAGCCCTCTGGATCAATGTATCTATAAGGGGCTACCCCCATTCTATACTTTTCCAGCCATTGACCCACTTCATCAATGGCATTCTTACCAATTGTAAAATTGAAAATTTTGAATTGCCTAGGGGTTATAGTCCCCTTTTTGTGTGGTGAAAATTGCTCATTATCTGTTAATAATAACTGCCATATAAATTCCATTGCAGCCACTCTTGCAGGCACATGATAAGGCAATAAATGAGGTGGGTGAATACACCCATATACCTTGATAATGGTGTAATTCTCCTCAAAGAAGAAATCACCCCAATTGTGTTTTCCAGGCCAATTATCTATATAATCACAGGGCCTGAGCAGTTGTATGATCTTCAATGGGACTCTTGTCCTGCTTGTTCCCAAACTTTGTACAATTGGATACACAATCCAATTCTGAAAAGCACAGTAGTCACACTCCCTAGAAGTGTAATTCCAAACCTTGACCCAAAATTGGATGGGATTCGGTGCTGACTGGTAGAATCTCTGAGGAGTGAGATTATGAACATCCATGATTACAAAATTGAAGTATAAAAGGAGATGCATTAGAACTGAGTAATGCAAAAATTTAGGTTTCTTCTCCTTTGGATTCTTTAGTCTTTTCTGGGTTGCAATGAAACCCTCATGCATTTCATCAATTATGTTTTGTATGTAGTCATAGCTGGTGCTTGAATGCATCTCTTGTAAGTCTAGCACCATCATTAAGATGCCAACATTGATCTTCTCTGCATCTCCGTCTATCCCTAGCACTCTACACAAAGCATAAGAATTATACTTAATGTAGAAGTGTAGATCCTTATAATAATATGGATTTGGCTCTTTCAT
Source organism: Thuja plicata (assembly GCA_018584345.1). Taxonomy (NCBI): domain Eukaryota; kingdom Viridiplantae; phylum Streptophyta; class Pinopsida; order Cupressales; family Cupressaceae; genus Thuja; species Thuja plicata. The sequence continues at coordinate 492,643 of MU223748.1, forward strand.
ATGATCTAAGTATTTTCTCACTTCTTTCAACATGTGTTTTTGCAATAAGCCTTTTGCAATAGCAAGCTTTGAACTGTACCTCTTCTCCTGCTTTGTCATGTCAATTTTAGTAGACATGGTACTAAACAAGCCAAAAGCCTGCATGAATGAGTTTCTATTCAAAATTAAAAAGGCAGTTCCATCATCCCTTTTGATGGTCTTTTTCAGGAAATCATAGTGATTGGCTAGGTCTAAAAATAGGTCCACATCTAGGAAGACATCAGGAACAAGCAATCTAGCTAAACCACATGTCCAAGGGTTTGATACTGGGATGGGCTTATCAGAATTTTTATAGAAATAATTGAAAAGGGAGAAACCTATTGTCCCTAGAGTCACACCATCTCGGATGTCTTTGTATTCATCCAGGAGGACATTAGCATTGGCCTTCTTATTTTGCGTTGAACCAGGTAAGAGACGTAGAAACTCATCAGAGAAACTTGCCTTTCCTTTCTGTTCCTCTTCACTGCCTCCACTTGTTGAAGCAACACTCATAGCCCCACTCATATTTGCAATTTCTTGAATCTCTTACTCTTTACCGATATTGAAACAAATCTATCTCAAATATCAGATGACTATTCTGCACAATTTCCTGAAATTTAGAACTCTTTTATCAACTTTGAAAACACTGTAAACTGAGCAAAATATTTCTCTTTTCTGCAAAATGAACAACTTGAGCTCTAAAAATTGAAAGCGCGGTGAATGTGAATGAATGCACCATCAATTCCTTATAGCCATCATTCAGAGTACACAGCTCATAATTTAGAAACATCAGTTCTGTCATTAATTCGACATGCTGTGTACTTGAATAAAAACCTAGCCATAGTTTCTAAGCTTGACAGGAAATCAAATTTTCAAAAATGAATCCTTGAAACAGTCATATAAAATTTAAAAGAGTTGACATGTCACACTGTGATTCGTTATCTGTCTTACATCTCAGCTACTATTTTTGCACAATGATCAAAATACAAGCCTGTGATTGGTTGTCGAGCGATTCATAGTGTCACCTCGAAAAAACTGCCGCCGCTTTTAGATTTTGTGATCAGGAGACTGCGCGACTGCATTAAGTCTCTTTGTTGCGGGCCTCTATCACTAACCCATGGTTCCATCTTGAGACATGGTGACAATGCATATTCTTACCTTTGGCTGACTCAAGTCACGATCTGGCGATCACGCGACACAACTGAAATCATAGTCGCGCACAATTAACATTAACTTATCTTTCTTTCCGAGACCTTGCAACTAACTGTTGTCCTTAACCTTTTACGGTTATCTTCCTGTCGCTGAGTGTTTAATTTTATCTAAAGACTATGCGACAGTGCTTAGTCGCCCAATCGTGGGATATAAGTCCTGAGCATTCAATTTTACCATAACAGGTTATAAGCGCCCCTTTTTCACTTCTGACGACTGCGCAACATACCTTAATCGCCAAGTCAAGAGGATATTTTCCTTAGGGAAATTTTCTTCTCAGACCTTGTGACCACCGTTAGATCCTCTGATCCTTTTATCATACAGCTATTTCTTAATCACCATATGTTCATGCATACCCTTAAATCTTTCTCAGACACCGCGACCGAAGGCAAAACACTTAGTCTTGTTGTCGCTGAGTCCATTTTCTCCTTCTGGCGACCATGCGATAATCTCTTAATAGCCACCCGCCTTATGACACATGTCACTCAATTATTGGTTCACTTACTGCATACTGGAGAACTGAGTCATCATCTTGTTCTGGTGACAACCCAACTAAGCATTACTACAAACCACAGACGGTCAGTCGTGATGTCTCGGTCAGTATTTCTTAACCACTATTTTATCTCGAGACCTGGCAACTGAAATCATGACTTAACTTTCAACTTTGATTGATTTGGTGATAACGCGACATAAGGTAATCGCGAAGTCTGAAGACATTTTCATAACTATTAAGAATTTCCCGCGATCACCCGACTAAGCAGTGGGTCCCTTCTGCATAAAGCCTTATAAGATGGTTATCTTGTGACTACTCGACATGAAAGGAATCGCTGAGTCTCAGAAGGCCAAAGGAATATTATGAAGTTGAACGAGACCACGCGACATAAAGGAAAATGCCAAGTTGGGAAGACCTAAGGAATATTCATTCGGGGTAACGCGATGAGGCGACTTAATAGAAAAAGTAACATCAAAATAGAAAGACATGACTTAGGGTTTAATTTTATTGTTTAACACTTGACAAGCCCAGGGTTTTCAGGGTTTTGCAAACTGAGTTAGGTTTAGACTTGAAAACCTGAAAACATGACAGAGGTAAGGCCATAAAGAATGAGAGATAGCTGAATTGAACACACCAGAAAACAAAGAAAAGGATAGAGAACCAGGAAAACTGCCAAAACAAGAAATACAACCAACATGCGCATTTCCTTAAAGGATAAACCTTGTGTGAATTTTGATCAAGGCATAATGCCTACCATCTGATTAGAAAGATCTGACATATCTTTAACTTTACCTTTAGCTTTGACTAGATCCTACCACTTTCCACGTGTCACACAGGCACGTTTCCATGAAGGATATCCACCTTGCAAGTTTTGATTGCGGGATCACGCGAACCGTTGGATGAATTTAGATTTTTCTTGTCTTGAACTTGGCTTTGAATTAGAAAGAAAGGGCCCCATGATCTGAAGATGGACACTTGTTTCCATTTTGTGATGCCACAAAGAATAAATAGTTTGCATCTTGTGATCACAGGATCACGCCTGTCGTTGGGTCAAAAACAACTTTCCCAGAATCTACAAAGCATCAAACACTTTGAGGACTTTTAAACTTAGGAAAAATTAATGTATAGGCCCCGCTAGGATTCTTAGGAAATATTGAAAGCATGCCCCATGCATGATGACTTAAGACCCATGGGAAAAGAACTTAAGTGACTGAAAAAGTAACGCCATTTTATAAAAAACATAGAGGAGCTAGGGTATTTTACCAAAAGGTACCAAGGGTTTGGAACCAATGACAAATTAGGGATTAAGAACTAGACTTAAACATTGTAAAAATATGAGAAGGACTCACAACATTGACATTTTCTTACATTTGTAACAGTGGCTCTGATTGGGGATGTATGTCTCTTGCAAGCATAACAAGATTCCTCAATCTCAAGGTTAAGCATACCATCGACAGAAAATGAAACTATGCTACAACACACACAAAAAAAAAATAGAAACATATTTACAACCTACTGCTCATGGATACTGAGAACTTCATGAGATGTAGAATTTCGGGAATTGTCCATGAATTGGCAATTCCAAAACATTTCCAATCAAATATTTAAGAATGTAGGAATCAGAACCCCACTTTCTATCAACAATGTATGGTCCCAGCAAAATAGGATCAAACTAACTATGTTTTCATTTATCCTCTAGCCTGGCATTCCACATTAGGACCAAATCATCACCCTCAACATTTATTACAATGGTTCTTTTGTCATATAAATCCTTACATTGAAGCTGCAACCTAACATTTTTATCATGTGCCTCCCTTCTTGATTCATCCAATTGTATCAAGTCATCCATCTTGACCCTCATCTCATCATCCAATTCTTCATCATACATTTAGATAAAATTGTACATCTGCAACAGGTTATTTTGTGGCAACCTAGCATGTATACCATATACTAGGTAAAAAGGAGCACAACCTATAGCTTTCTTCACTGTCACTCTATCAGCCCATAGTGGTTGTTGCAACTTTGAATCCCAAGCCCTTTTATTTTTGTCTAACACTCTTCAAAATTTTAATCAGGATTTTATTACTGGATTCAACTTGGCCATTCCCCTCTGGGTGGTATGGGGAAGAACAAGAGATTTGGGTCCCATATTGCTGGTAGAAAGCACTAAATTATTCGTATCTAAAACACATTGCATTACCTACCTCTATAGTTTATGGACAACCAAACTTGGTGAGGATATTATGCAACATAATGTCAATCACAACTTTTCTAGTGGCTCTTTTAGTGGGAATAGCTTCAACCCACTTAGTAAAACAATCAATTGCCACAAGAATCCATGAATGACCACCACTAGATTTGTTAGGGATCTCACCAATTAAATCCATTCCCCACTTTTGAAAAGGTGCCTCAACTGTAACAGGCCTTGAGGGTAAACTTCCATCAAATTTGAGCTTACTAACAAATCTTTAGCAAGCATCACATTATTCACAAAGTGATGAGAATCCCTAAAAATGGTAGGCCACCAAAAACTAGATCTCAAAATCTTATGTGCAGTGGTTTTAGCCATGTAATGGCCCCCACACACACCATTGTGCATTTGTTCTAGTCTACACATTTAAGCAAGAATCCTTCATTTCTTCTCCATCGTCGCTCATTCTTTATAAGAGTATACTTAATAACATGCAACTTAACTATTCTTTTTCTATTTTCATCCATCTCAGGAGATAACATCATTTTTTCTAAGTATGCAATAATATATGTGTACTATTCACAACAATCCATATCACAAATATGAGGCCTTTGCTCTTCTTCCAGCATGTTTACATGATTAACATCTAAGTTTCTCTGAGCCATAAGTTTTGCAAGTCCTAGGTCTCTAACCAACTTTGTGATCTGAATATCAATTTGGAATTTTTGGATTCTATTTATCCATCTGCATCTCTTTCTTGAAACCTCATGTTGTACCGAAATATCCTTCAAAGAAAGACTAAGAACATAAGAAATGACGGTTTCTCCCACCAAGTAACATGTAAAAGCCTTAACATCTTTGACCAAAGCATATGCCTATTTATCCATGATATCATATTTCAATTTTGCTGCTTGTAAGGACTTGCTGAAAAAAAAAATGGGTTGTTCAAAACCCTCTGAATTCTTTTATAACAATACTGTAGCAATAGTATTGTATGAAGCAAAGGAGAAAATGTGCATAGGCTTTCTATAATAAATTTTCCACTAAATAGGGGCATCTTTGATAGCTTTTTTAATATCTAAGAAAGCCTTAGATGCTTCTTCATTTTATTCTACCTTAGCTCCTTTCTTCAACATCTTTGAAATAAGGATACCAGTTTCTGCAAAATTTGTAACAAATCTTCTCAAGAAATTTACCTATCCAAAGAAAGACTGAATGCCCTTGACATTGGTGGGCTGAGGGACCTTTTCAATGGGAGCAACCCTTTTAGGGTCAATCCTAACTCCATATTTAGAGACAAGGCCCCCTAGGATATTTCTAGCTGTTACCCTCAAAACGCATTTCTTTGGGTTAAATGAAACCCCATATTCCAAAGATTTTACAAAAATATTCTCAAGATGACCACAATGTTGATCTTCTTTTGCTAAATAGGTTGTAAGATCATCTTGGTAAATGACTAAAAACTTATTTATAAAATCTAAAAATTCCACATCCATGGCTCTCTAGAAATTTTTCCTGGCATTAGTCAAGCCGGGAGGTATTCTAACATATACATAGGTACCCCAAGGTGTGGTAAATGCAGTCTTGAATTTCTCTAATTCCTTGACCATAACCTGGTTGTATCCTGATAATCCATCCAACATTGACATCAATTCGAATCTAGTGGCTCTTTGTAGCATGGTGGGAATAGTTTTGATGACATTAATTCTCCATTAGTATAAAAACAACACTTTTGGTAAGTATACACCAAAAGACAGGACATGAGAAAACCGAAGATCAGATACTAAGAGATCACCGAAGATGACTAAGTGCAAAGAGAAATGACAACACAACTTAGTGTGTAGACTAAAATCATAAAGCAGAAAGATATAGTGGAACTCGACAGAGGAACCCCATATGTAAGATACAGTACAAATTTACAAGATAGTTAAAGTGCAATCGACAGAACAAAACCAAAGGACAGTCAAACATGAACGACAGACAGAACCGAAAGTCAGTTGCAGTGCGCAAAAAGTGGATCTAACTTCCATGTCAGATAAAGAAAGTGTATTCTATTTATAGGATATATAGTTTTTTTGAATCCATTTCTTTAGGGAAAAGATACATGAATGTAAGTGATTTAATCATTCTAACTAATTTAAAACACATAGACTAGGAGATCTAGGTATAAGTTGTAAACCTGATCTTAGAGTTAACATTGTTTTTATCGAAACTTGATGAAGTCAATACATCTATAAATAGATGATGTAATCATTCATTATTAATGATGTGTAGAGAGAGGAGAACATGAATGAATCAAATGAGCACATCTATGGATCAGATTGAGAGTTATAAGAACAAGAACAATAAAAGGTGAATTTGGTTATCAAGAACCAAGAATAGAGTATACTGAGAATCAGAGGTATTATTCAATCATGATTAGGTGATAATATTTTTATGTAAACTAAATTGGATCTGTATCAGCAATAGGAGATTGTATTTACCAGGTCAATTTGTAATTTTCTATCATTCTAACAAGTGGAGCAAAGTGTAAAAATCCTTTCAAGGGAGGTGGATTTAATAGTCCAACAACAAATCTCTTAATTGAGTGCACACTCAACAGTGTTGCTAAAGCTCTTAACAGAGTAGACTTTAACAGGTCTCCACTGATACTCCTAATAGGTTGGATCGTCAGAAGTGATAAAATTGTAAGCCTTAATTGGCCCCTTCCAATTTGCAGATAGTGAAGATTTTGTGTGTGCCATCCCCACTGCAGTTTTTACTTCCTCACAGGAGTTTTCTGCAATATCATATCTTTTGTTATGTGTCAAATTACTTTCATGAATGTTTCTATGAATGTTCACATGTATTTTAATGTTATGATTTGATATAACTCACATGAAAATAGTATAAATCAGATTGAATGGATATATAATTGATTACAAAGGTTAATTGATAAAAGGGATACAAAAGTTTTAGAGGTACTGATTCACCCCTCCCCTCTTAGTACATACTTCCCATTAATCCCAACAATTGGTATCAAAGCTAAGTCTCTTCTTGCAATCTTGTAGGCTTAAGAGAAAATATCATACAATGGAGAAGTACAAACTTGATACAAATATTGAGAATAAAAGCTTGAAATTTAGATGTTCTATGAACAATATAAAGAAGCTAGAATCAATATGAGACAGCTTCTAGATGAAAGAAAGAATATGGAATCTCGCTGTAATGAGACAAATTATCATGAGGAAGAGATACTAGATTTCTTTGAGTCTTCAGGATCAACTACACGCAAAGAATCAGATACATCAGAAGAAAGCATCACAAGCCTAACTGAAATCAATCTACATCTGGCTAGACAAGTTAAATCTCTGCAAATCAGTCAAGAGACATAGATGGTAAGGATGATTGATGTCATGAAAAATGCTAGACAAGTTGAGCATGAAAGAACACTAGCTATTGATGATAGAAGAAAGATCAAAGAAAAGCTACAAGAAAAAGAGTCTGAAATACAAAGACTTACAGAGCATCACCATGAGATTACAAATCAGATTATTCTTATGAGTCAAGAGGTAAAAAGAATAAATGTCAAACTCATTGAAAGAATAGAAGCTATCGATGAACTGAGGGATGAGAAGGAAAATTTGAAACATGAAATAAGAATTCAACACCAACATAATGAAATTATCAAAAATGATGAAGAAAGCAATAAAAGAATGGATGATTTTCTTGAAGGAAAATGAAGAGTCAACAACAATACCGGTCTAGGTTTTACCGAGAATGGAGAATCACCAGATCAAACTGATCCAAAGAATGTTTATACAAATTCAAGACCAAGAAAGCTTACATGCAATCATTGTGGAAAGCAAGGCCATACATCAACTATATGTAGAGGCAAAATGAAATGTATTCCTAAATCTACATCTTTGTTCATAGGATTTTGTTATAAATGTAACAAGAAAGGACATAAAGCATATGAATGTAAGTCTAAGATGAAACAACCAAAGAAGGAAGCCTACATGGACAAGTACTGTCCTACATGCAAAATAAATGGGCACACAAATCTTGAATGCTAGAAAAATAAAAGGCAAGCATGGAAGCCTAAAGTTCAAGAGACTCCCTATCAACTGAAAAGAGTCAATAATCAGTATGTATGGGACTACAATACTTGGGAAAATTGTATAGCATGTGTAAGATATGGTCACATTGCTGTAAACTATATGAGATAGTGGACTAGAAAGTCTAGAGGCTGGACTAACCATGAAATGGCATGCTTACACTATCACAAAGTTGGTCATCTCAAGAAAGAATACAGAGATTGAATGACAAAGACAAGCACATATCCCAATGGAAACACCATTGAAGACATCCAGAGAGAAAGAGAAAAAATATGGAGAAAATCTTCAAGAAATGATAAAGCTAGAACAAGAAATGCAAATGGTGACACCCCATCCATTGGGTTTGGTGACATCACCACCCCCACCTAAGTAGAATAAGTACAGAACTGCATTACCCCAAGCTATTATTTTACAATAGTTCCATAATATGTTGATATAAATGCCAAATTAGCATAAGAAAGATGCATCATGGTATTACTTGTTAAAATCTATAATAACTATGATTTCAGGGATATATACTAAAACCCATCGGTATACACTCAAAGCTAAGATTTCCTACACTTACAGAGAAGCATCGGTTAAAAGAAAAAGTTTCTAAGTACAAACCAAGCCCCGTCAGTAAACAAGCAAATGAACAAGTTGTCAGGAATACCGAAACCTGTCAGTAAAAGCAGGTGAACAATGACTTCTCTGAAATGTTATAAGTGTCACCAAAGGAAAGTGAAGTCTTCACCGATGAACTCAGTCTTCATAAACCATGGATTTGGTAAGCATTTATGACATGCATTTTAGGGAAACACCTATAAATAGGGTAGTGAAACAACTCATTTGTCACGACACCCAGAGCAGAGCGACCAAGGCAATTTTTTAGAAGAAAGAAACTAAGTTATAGAGCGACCATGACTTGACCACCAACACTCCTAGCAGATCAGAAATCTTTGCAAACACAAACAATAAGTTCTATGAGACTGACAACTCTATTTTTACACATTACGCAGGAAGCCCTAAATTTGAAAATATCCTCGACATCAAGAGCCTTAAAATCCAAGAACGCAAAGAAAGATGAGTTCAAAATTATCAAGAATTTGGTGTGTGAGGAATTTAACTACAAGATCCATCGTGAGGTTTCCTCACAACCTGACGACAGTGGAGCATTTTCACGTATACTAGCTAGGGTTTCACTTGTGGAAGACGTTTGATCTTTCATACACTGCAAGATTACAGAAATACGAACTTTAGAGGTTGAAGAAGATTATAAGAAGTTGTATAATGATGATGGAACACTGAAAGATGAATACAAGCACATTGAAGTAAAAGGGCTCACCAATGCCCTAATGTTCCCAAAGGTTTTCAAAACCGAATGGATTCGGTTAGTGCTAAGCTGAATGCATAACAACAAGCTATGGATTGATGAAATGAAGGTAATAACCTAAGATGTCATCCATGTAGTCATTGATTACCCCATAACTGAGAAAGTAAAGGATATAAAGCATCCACTAAAGGCCGAGACCAAGAAAATGACAGGAGCCAAATGGGATGGTAGAGGACTAAAAGTTACAACAATAACTGATGATGAGATCAAGTTTGGTGTATGTTTTATATGATACAAATTCTTCCAGGCAAGCAGATTGAACATCATAGAATCAGGTGCAGTGGACACAACATTCAAAATTGTGAAGAATGGAACACAATTAGATTTATCTGAACTACTCCTGAATCAGTTAAAAGACAATCTAAAGACTATCAGGAATGCAAATTCAAACACTTGTAATTTTGGCTCACTAATAATGTGTATTTTCTTTTATTTTCAAGAAACATTCCCATCGATAGGAGATGTTAAATGGCACAACACAAAACCGGTCACCATGCAAATCAGTGAGCACATAGCCACACTGGGAGATAACTTTGAGATAGTCATGGATAAATACTTCAATGTATTCAAAGACCAATTGCAAAAGAGGGTAAGAATCCTAGAGAAACTTATTGAAAAGTATAAGGATGAGATATGCTTCATGGTTGATACAGACAATACATACATTAATCCTATTGTATCAAGGACAGCATGGTTAGAACCATTAGAGTATGAGATCAACATTGATCTTGCAACTAAGGCAATTGATGCCTTGATCAATGAACCATTGGACAAGAAACAACCAAAATTTGGAACATATGAAGAGGCCAAGACAAGAATAAAGTCTGGCCTAGTTGTTAATAAAAGTGTCAGCAAGAAAGACAAGATGGTAAAGAATCTCAACAAGATACTGTCAGCAACCGAGGAAGAAGCTAAATAGGATGAATAAGTTGAACAAGAGGAAGAAAATGAAGAATAGTTTTCTGTCTATAAAGATACAGGAAAGGATGACTCCGAGGAAACTGAGTCAAATTCACCACCTCCTCCACTAACTAAAAAGCCAAGGACAACAACTACTTCTAGGATAAGAAGCCAAACATCAAAGGATTATACTCCTTCACCTCTAAAGAAAGGAAAGGTCAGGACTTACAAGAGGAAATCTCCAGCACCAAAGAGAGGGAAAAACAAGAGAGGAAGGAAATTCATAAGAACCTGAGAGAATATAGAATACATTGAGCAGGATGAACCTGCGGAAGCAAAAAGTGTCACGGTAACACCTCCTGAATCTATTGATGACATATGCAAATCTATTGCAAACTCTGGATCTATATCAAATTCAAAGATCAGAAGATGGTGTTAATCTCTAAGTTTTGTTGATGATTAGTGACCAACACTTAGTCATTCACTTAGGCAGTTTTAGTTGGCTATCACTGTGGCTGAGCTAAAACTATGCAAGGCTAAGCAACATTGCCGAGTAGTTTTTAGGTTGCATAGTTACATTGCCGAGCTGAGTTACATTGCCAAGCCGAGAAGGATACAAAGATGTTAAGTGCTGAGTGATAGAGAAGTCAAGTGCCGAGTAGAACAACTTTTGTATACATGTCTGGAATGATTCAAACTTTGAGGATAAGTGATCTGGCTGACTTGTATAAGATTTTTTGGGCCGACTTATGTATGCATTTAATATTCTTCTACGGAGTTAGTTATGCATTTAATTGTTTTATCCTATGCATGATCTATTGTAAACATTAATTGTAATACCATCAATGTATGGGTATTAGATCTTGATCATTGATCTAGATCTCGCTATCAGACTTGAATGGATATATTAGATTGCTTCTAAACCCTATTTTGTATCAAGTGTGTAAGGAGAAGGAAGATGAAGTGCGGTGACTTCATTTTGAAGTGAAATGCATAGGAGGTTATTTTTTTAAGAAGCAGAGTGACAACACAGTGAACAACATAGTAAAGTTATATCAGATTATGAGATCATAGAAGGTACTAGAAAGAGGAGATCCGTCATCAGCATCAAAGTGCATAATGAAGGATCAATACTTGAGACATTCTAATCATTGTATCAGGTGAAAATCTCTTAACAAAGTGGTTCTAGAAGACCTTTCTTTATCTCCTAATAGAGTGCTTACTTTATTGTAAGTTGAAATCCTTTAACAGGGTAGATTGTAATGATCTTTAGCTCTTAATCGGGCAGACCTTTAGCAGGGTAGATTACATTTTGTAATCAACATTTGTAGCTTTAATAGGCACACTTCAATACTATAGTAGTGGAGAATTTTGTGGGTGTCATCCCCACCCCAGTTTTACCTATTTTGGTTTTTGGGTTACCAAGTTATTGTGTTATGTGTTATTTATTTCATTGTGTGGATGCTATCTGAGATTACATTAGATTCATATATGTATGAATGTGGATCAGTTTGTTTTAAGTGTTTAAATTTGAA
>MU223748.1:504507-517394 GCA_018584345.1 Thuja plicata
TTTAAGTGTTTAAATTTGAAGATCTGATTCCCCCCCCCCCCCCCTCTCAGTATCTTGCTTTCCCATTATTATATTTCCAACAGATGGTTGAAGTTAGACCCAGAAGATCAGAATAAATTAGAGGACTCCATCATATGTAAAATGTACAAGTTTAAATATGTACCAAGTCAGTTTGAAGGTAGTTATGTACCAAGGGAACTCTTGGATAGATTATACTCCTGTTAGACATTTTCTTTGAATAATGAGAAAGAAATAAGAGAAAGAGTACTAGTTTCTCTAATGCCACCTGAATTAAAGAAGGTAGAAATAGATGAAATTATGGAGAAGTACAAAAAGGAGTTCTCACCGAAGTTGAGAGCATACAAATTTCTTGAAGGAAATCTTATAGAGCTTGAGCAAGATAGCCAAAATAAATGGTGCAAGATAATGAATAGACCTACTAAGGAGGAAAGCCCCGAAAAAGAATTTCAACAACAAGATGTTGACAAGGCAACTCAATATGACACATCTATTGAGTTAGACAAAGAAGATGATGATACAACTGGCAACAAGACTGCAGATGTTGCAGATGAATCATGGCTAGATACCACAAATGACAACATTGTGGATACTAATGTAATTGATATTATCGATGACCCAACAGAGGAAGTGAATAAGGATGAAGATGTCACTGTTGCAAAGGATAAAACCGATTAGCAGGACACAACAATTGATATTGCACAAGTGAATATTCTAGGCAATATGCCAATATTGATACAAGCTATCAATATCCTGCAAGAATCAAGAAAGTCACCTGAGAAGGATACTCCCAAGAATGCATGGGAAGAAGAAAACAAAGAAAACACCGATGGTCAACAAGACATCGGTGATACTCAAGATGTAACTGATAGTGATAAGGTTACTAGAGGAGATAAAGAAAAGGATGCAGATAAACAAGACAAGAATGCAGAAACCAAGAATGATGAAGCAAAGGACACCTATGAAGGAGACAAACCTAAAGAGGGTATTCCTGAGGAAACTGACAAGTGTGCTATAGAAAATTTTAAGGATAATGTGTAGATGCCTGCAAAAACCCAAGCTAAAACTGATGCCAAGAACCAGAAAGAAGCACAATCGATCACTTCATCGAGCACAACAAAGAAGGCCAAGAAATTGGCAACGGTTTTACATTCTAGTGATTCATAGAAGAAGAAAAAGAAATCAAAGAAGATCAAGTTAGAGGTCACCCTAGATGAACTTATTGAAATACCTAAGCATGACCCATCTACCCTTGACTTTGAAGCATTACAAGAATAGGGAGAAATATGCCAAAGAAAGGCATTGTAGGAAAAGCTGAAGAAACAAAATAGGGACTCCATGGTACTGGAGACAACACAGGACATTTTGTATCAAATTATACCCGATGTTAATATTGATCAAAGAAAGCCAATACTTGATCAATTATCTACTCTAATCAATGCAATTATAACTCAGAATATTGATGTTGAGAAGGAAATTAAGGAGAGAGCCGAGATGAAGTACCAACAAAAGCTCATTGAGAACATTAGCCAAGAAGTGGTAGTAAATAAGGTAAAGCTATCAAAATTCATCACTAAATTAGATCCAATCATATCTGAAGCTATAACCCTGATTCAAACATTGAGCACAATAGAAAATTTTACTAAAGAGAATAGTGACAACATTGCAAAGTTGGATACAAATCTATCAAATAGTGCACAAATCTTAACCACCGATGGAGACAATGAAGTCAAACTGCATTATGAGAAGATCATAGAGATTAAATAGTTAAGGAAGGAAGTATGGGAGGAAGAAAAACACTTTAGGGAAGAATTAACCGAGCTCCAAGCTCAACTTCTACCGAATCTTACACTGTACCAACATCATATCAGGTCAACAAGGAAACTAATAGCAACTCTCAAGATGTCTGTAGCAGACAACATCTACGACATGCACTCAAATATCACACTCGAGCACATGGCTCTGGAGAACCTCAAAGAACAATGGGAGAAGATGATGGAAGACATGAAGTATTCACACTCCCAAATTTTTTATAAGCTCTAAAGGTAAAGACCTTTGCCCTTAATATAAAAAAAGGGGGAAAATGATATGAGTACAAAATACAAAAAGAGAAAATGATATGTATTCATTCATTCATTTAGATGGGAAAATGGTAGTTATGTATATGTATATTCATATGGGAAAAATGATATGTATAAGGAAAGACATCATATGTACAGTGATACCGACATATACATAGGGGGAGTCATTAAATGACTAAGGATTATATATGTTGTATATACTTAACATTTTGTTAGTATTTTGCACATATCATTTTTTTATACTAATGTCAAAGGGGGAGATTGATGACATTAATTTTCCATTAGTATACAAACAACACTTTTGGAAAGTATACACCAAAAGATAGGACATGAGCAAACCAATAATCAGATACTAAGAGATCACCGAAGATGACTAAGTGCAAAGAAAATTGATGACATAACTTAGTGTGTAAACCGAAATCACAAAGAAGAAAGATAAAGTGGAACCTGACAGAGGAACCCGATATGAAAGATACAGTGCAGAGTGACAAGAAAATTAAAGTGCAACAAACAGAACAAAATTGAAGGAAAGTCAAGCATGACCGACAGACAGAACCGAAAGTCAGTTGCAGCCCGCAAAAAGTCGATCTGACTTCCACACCAGATAAAGAAAGTGTATTCTATTTATAGGACATTTATTTGTTTTAAATCCATTTCTTTAGGGACAAGATACATGAATTTAAGTTCTTTAATCAGTCTAACTGATTTAAAACACATAGACTAGGAGATCTAGGTATAAGTTGTAAACCTGATCTTAGAGTTAACATTGAATTTATTAAAACCTGATGAAGTCAATCCATCTATAAATAGATGATGCAATCACTGATTATTAATGATGTGAAGAGAGAGGAGAACATGAATGAATCAAACGAGCACATCTATGGATCAGATTGAGAGTTTCAAGAATAGGAACAACAAAAGGTGAATTTGGTTATCAAGAACCAAGAACAGAGCATACCGAGAATCTGAGGTATTATTCAATCACAATTAGGTGATAATATTTTTATGTAAACTAAATTGGATCTGCATCAGCAATAGGAGATTTCATTTACTAGGTCAATTTGTAATTTTCTATCATTCTAACAAGTGGAGAAAAGTGTAAAAATCCTTTCAAGGAAGGTGGATTTAATAGTCCAACAATAAATCTCTTAACTGAGTGGAAACTCAACAGTGTTTCTAAAGCTCTTAACAAAGTAGACTTTAACAGGTCTCCACCGATACTCCTAACAAGGTAGATCATCAGAAGTGATAAAATTGTAAGCCTTAACCGACCCCTTCCAATCTGCAGATAGTGAAGATTTTGTGGGTTCCATCCCCACCGTAGTTTTTACTTCCTCACAGGAGTTTTCTACGATATTATATCTTGTGTTATGTGTCAAATTACTTTCATGAATGTTTCTATTAACGTTCACATGTATGTTAATGTTATGATTTGATATAACTCACATCAAGATAGTATGAATCAGATTGAATGGATATAAAATTTATTACAAAGGTTAATTGATAAAAGGGATACAAAATTTTTAGAGGTACTGATTCACCCCTCCCCTCTCAATACATACTTCCTATTAATCCCAACAAGTTTTCCTTTAATGAATTAATGTTCAAACTTTTGTAATCCACACATAGTCTGATGTCTCCATTATTTTTCCTTACTGGAACCAAATTTGGTACCCATTTTGAATGTCTAATGGGTTTTATAATCATGGCATCTCTTATTTTCTTCAACTCTTCTTGCATTTTTGGTGAGAGTGTGGGATTAACAGGCCTCAAATTTTTTCTGAAAGACTTAGTACCTTCCTTCAAAGAATCTCATGCTAAAATAGATCTTCTCTATAGGCTTTTAAACATCACGAGACAATGAAAAAACATGATTATACTTCTTGAGAAGATCAATTAACAAAATTCTAAGTTGAGGAAACAACCTCTTGCCAATATATACATTCTTAGGAGCTCAAACTATTTCTAAATTTATTTCTTCCAAATCGTCCAGTTTGTTTACAGTCTTTGCAGAAGAGAACTTATCCTTATTATCAAATTTTTTCTCAATAACAACTAATCTCTTTGGAACTCTGCTTGATTTTAGTTGTAGGACTTCCTTACCAAAAATAGTATCCTTACCATCCAAGGTTTCCATACATCCACTGAAATCCATCTCCTTGTTTCTAATGTTTTCTTCACAATATAAGAATCTCAAATATCCAAATGGAAGGCCTAGATTGAACCTCTATTTTGGATATTATTGCAAATGTGATATCTTCTAGCCTCAAGGAAATATTGACTAGCAAATCTGCCACTTTTTCTGACTTCTATCGATCTAGTCAATACCAAACGCATCAAAATTTTCCAACTCATCCCAAAGAACATCTCGGTATTTCTTTCTTCTCTGGTTCTTTGAAGCATACTTGAACCTTATATGAGATATTACTTTAATTCAGAGTCTCCAATTAATCTAAGATTTTTTATTCTATGTCTTGAGGCTAGCCTCAATCCAATAAAAAAAGCTTCATATTCTACAATATTTTGTACATGTAAAAAACAAAGTGAAAGAGAATTTGAAGGTCTTACTACTGGGAGTTATCAACAAAGCTCCTGCACCAGTTCCCTCTTTAGAACTTGCACCATCAAAGTACATAGTCCATAAGCCATTTTGGTTTTTCAATTATCCTTTTCCTCAGATAAAAGCACATGAAAAACTTCTCCTTCAGCCTCCCTATCTTTCACTTGGAATGATCCAATATCAGTGTCCAAGAAACAATTATACCATCATCTTCATTTTCCTCAATCATATCGAGAGTCCTAATTTCTCAGGACACTTTAACATTTTCACCAGTAATATTGAAAGTTGCAAAGGATAAATCACATTGAATAATTCCTCCTATTGAAGCACTCCACTTCTTAGATAATAATATTCCATACTAAGGAGGAATATCAACATCTAAAACACTCATTGTCAACATTTTGTCAAGATATGTAGCCAGTCTATAAGGCAAAGCTTTAATAGTACCAATGACAGGTACTTCTCTAGAATCCATTTCCTAACATCTTACATGGGGAGTGTCAACTCACAATCCCATATAATTCATTACCTCTATAGGCATAACAGTGTTAGATGCTTTAGAGTCTATCATGCAAATTTTTAGTATCTTACCATTGATAACCAAAGTCAAGAAAAAAAGATCTACAACTCCCAAGGGAGTATTCACATTATTAGTATTCAAGTAGATATGAGGGATCTTTGAAACAATTTTTTCTGACTCTTTCCCCTTATTCTCATATTTATCTTCTAAATTTCCCATTTTCTCATTTCCTTCTAGTTTCTGAATCTTTGTGGAAGAAATACTATTTACCCATGTCAGGGCCTTTTCTTTATGTTCCCCAATCCTCATTATTTCTAACAATGGAACCTTAATAGTAATCTATGAAAAAAGTTGCCCCATATCAATAGGGGTATATTTTATATCAAAGAACTCTTGTTTCATAGTAACAACATTTCCATCCTCAACCTGAATGGCCAAGCTTGGCTCATTTCTCTTTGGTTGTTTATTATCCTTTTGAAAAGGGGGAACACTTATTTCTGGCATCTTTGCTTTTACCCTATATATAATACTTGGACTATTAGACTTATCTTCTTTCCTAAGCTTTATCCTTTTGACACCCTCAACATATTTTCCCTTTTCTTATGGCTACTTAGTGTCTGTTTTGGTTTCCTTGATGACAATACTAGCTGGTTTTCCATCTGCATTACCAATTGTTCTATTTCTCAAATTATAATTACTCCTTTCTTTAGTAATCATGTCAGCAGTGATTTTTTCTATCTCTTTATCAGAAGGTCTTCTTAATATAATGGGTTCCTTACTGCTTTCAACATTACACCTTATATCATCAATTTCCTCTTCTTCTTCGTCAGAGAGATCTTGTTGATGATATTCTTCTCTTCTACTTTGTGAGCTAGATACATCTTGGTTTTCAGTCTCATCATCAAAATCTTCTTCACTCAATAGGTATTAAAAAGTCACAGCACAACCACTTTCATCATATAGGTCATCTTTCTCCTCTCCTTGTTCCTCATTTGAAGATACATTCAAGGCAACAACACAATAATTAGGATTGTGTTGGGATTGACAAGATGCACACCATGAAACATCATCACATATGTTAACAAAGTTTCTTTGTAGATGATCAGGGGTTTTTCATCAATTTTATCTTTCTTTTGTGGGAGAATAGGCTTCCCATCCTTTCACTGGGTGGTATATGGGTAATTTTCCTTCCTTGGCTACTGATTAAAAATGCTAAAGGATGGCTTATCATTATTTGGAGCCCTATTATTCTTATTTTCCCTAGGATTTAAATCCTTTAAGGAACTTAAAATATTCTTTATACTATCCTCCTCCTTATATTTTTTGGTCCCACTGAGAGGGGGGTGAATCACACAAATCAAAACTTAAACTCTTAAAACTAAACTCACTGAATCACTCGGTAAGTACTGAATATAGTAAATAACCAATTCACCAAACAATATAAGAAACAATCAATCATTTAAACTTAGCAACATCATATTAACTCATTAACACATGATATAAATAATTTTACAGAATATTTAATGAGGATACCCAATTTGCGAAAAAACTCTGTGGGAATTGTAACCCACAATAAAAATTGTACCCTTATGAAGTATGCTCAGTTAAGAAATTATCCTGTTAAAGATTACAAATAAATTTGCTAAATGTGACCCTGTTAGGGGATTTACCTTAGATCTATTAAGATCTTCACCCTGTTAAGAGTGGCCTTGTTAGAGGTCTTCAAACACAATTTTTGAATGTCACCTAAGTCGAGGTTTTACAAATAGGGCAATTAAATCCACTCGGTTAAGATATTTCTCCATTACAAATATTAATAAGCAATAGTAAAATTTGATCTATAAAAATTAGCAACTCAATATGCTTGGATCAGATCCTTTATGCTCAATTGAATACTGGCATCACATACTCCATCGATCTCTTTCTCATTCTGTAGATTCTTTGATCTGTCTTTCTTTGTTTTTCTCAGTAAATGTTGTTCTACAACTTCTTTTCTTCTTTTTCTCAATTTGCCAGTTGGATTCAGTTTGTGTAATTTTCATTCCTTATATAGACATACTTTTTCCTCTTAATCTCTTATATTTTATTTTCCTTACTTTGCACTCAGTCGTTCGATCATCTTCTTCAATTTCTCAACTCGGTAAACCAAAACACTTTTACCTCAAAACTTGTAACTTTTCTTGGAACTTTCACTTTTTTTTAAACTACTTGATCTTCACCTTAGATCTTCTTATTCAATTTGCCCATTTTTATATCTTGTAAAAAAATTCATTTAATTCATTTCCTCATCTAGCTCATCATCGCTTTTCATTAAATCATCATTTAATATATGTATACTATACTCGGTAAAACTTGCTTTGAAATTTGGTAACTGAATTCATCACTAATCAGTGTCTAACTTGCTCTTGGTGCTTGGTGCTTGGTGCTTGGTAACTATAACTGACACACATAACATTCTACCGACTGACTCATTCTAGCTAGGTAAATTATCTCTCTTAGTCATAACTTAATTCATTGCAGTTCTCGACTTTATCAATCAAATGTAACGATTTGATAACATCAAATATATAGTAGAAAACAACTATAACATCATTACTTCATCATTTTCTGATCTATAGTTGTCAACCATTTAACTTCTCCTCTTAAGATATGGTAACACAATAAAAATCAATTAATCAATTGCTTGACATCAATGACAAAACAACAACTGATCTAACCATTTCTACAATCATAATACTTGGTATCACTCGGTCTTCATCATCTCCATTAGATAAAAATTAGTTAATCAACAAGGTTTCACATTGGAAGGCTTGTCTGATTCCTTTTTATTGAATCTAGTAGGCTTCCATTCTTCCCTTCTACCCACTTTTCCTGATACTCTTCTATTTGTCTCAATGTTAACAGTTGTCTTATAAGCTTCTCTAATATTTCTAGGATTCTTGTCTCTCAAAAGATATCCCATTTTAGCATCTGCTAGTGAACAAATTTTTCCTTCAGTAAATTCTTTATAAAACATCTATATCACCCTCTTGAAAGACAAACAATTACTAACAGTTGGCTAAATATATTCAAACCACTTCCCTCTGAATTTTATCTCAGGTACATCTCCCTAGGATTGATTTCCAATAACCTTTTAACACTAATTTATGAATTTAGATTTTAACCAAAAAGCTTATAAAGGCTCCTTCATCATTATTAGATGACAAGCACAACAATATTGCTTCTAAAAAAGATAGATAAATACGAAAAGAAGAGAGAAAAAGGAAAAATTTTCTATCAATGTAAACTGCATAAAATTAAAAGAACAATAACTATAAAATAAAAGATCATAGAACAAATCAAGATACTTATGAATTTTCAAAATACATCATATAATGAAATACAATGTCAACATAGAACACTCATCCATTCATTTCAAATAAAACAAATTTGAAAACTTAATCGTAATGCATTATGAAATTGCGACACAGGCAACAATATACATATGATTTCCAATAGTAGAACTAGATTCATTCCAATGTCTGCCCAAAATATCTAAAATACCACAAAAAATTCAAATTATCTAGTTTTTGGTAAGTAAATCAAGCCCTTTCACAATTTCTAGCAGCACTATTTACAGTTTCAATATGCCGAAGGTCTCCCTGAAAACTCGACCTCTCAGAAAAATAGTTATAAAAACATTAAAAAACTAAAAAGGACACATGTCCTTAAGATTTTTCATGTAATTAAAAGAAAACTAAACATCTATATCGGGCTCCTTTTCAGTAGCACGCTCCTTGCTTCCAGTAGGGCTTCCTCCTTCATCTGCGATAGTCTAGGTAGGTTTCCATTCCTTTTGTGCTTGCACGAGATCCTCAACAACCTACAAAGGTGGGACCTCTAAATTCATGATCCTGGCCATCGAAGCCTTATTTCTCCATTTCAATTTATTGATCCTTTCTAGTATCCCAGGTAGTTGACCAATGCACAAGTAAAGAATAGACTCTATTTTGGCCATCTGCATTAGGTCTATAGCTTTCAAGTTATCCTTTAATTTGATTTATCTCATGGTTGTCTCAAAGGCTTCCAAAGATCCTTTTAGTTCCTGATCCCCATAGTTTTATGAATAGGTATATGTAAATTTTATTATTTTTAGCTCATTCAGCGTTGCTTTTTGAATCTGCTTAGTTTCAGCTTCGTAGTCTTTGGTTTTAATGATTGTATGCCTCATTGTGGAGATATGCCAACTTATATTCTTCCTTAATACAAATAAATTCGATTCCTCAAAATAATTCAAGGATATTTCCACATAGAATTTGGCATAGTCATACCTCTCTATATCTAGGAACTTTGTCATGGTGGAACCCCACTTTTCTTCTTCTCTATCCCATAGCTGCTGCTATGTATGCAACTCTCCCATTAGAGCTTTAGTATCACAAAGAACCACTTTGGAATCTTTAAGATATTTTAGGCCACTTTTAATTACCTTCTCTATCCATTCATCTACATAAGACACCAGGACTCGGCCACGTTGAACTTGATTCAACAGATTTTTACTTACAGTGGAATTTGGGTTGAAAACCTGTGGTGAATGAATCAAAGGAGTAGCATCAAAGTTTCAAAAGGCATTTAAAAATTGAGATATAGACACAATGGTCTACTTCATCTCTTTTTTCTCTTTACTATCCTATCAGGAATTCATGAGCATTTTCTGGTCTATTTCCTTGAACATATAGTTCTTCCCTGCCCGGTCCATGGTTCCCAACTCAATTTTGGTGACCTCAAAATCTTCAGCTGCAAGTTCATTTTTCTCCTCCTTCAACCTATAGGTAGCTACTTCAGCATACCATTTTCCAATTTTTGTATCACCAAACATCCGAGCAGTGCTCTTTACCTTTTTGGTCTTGGGAGTTTTTTTAACATATTTACTGACAATATCTTGCACGGGAACAAAAATAGGAACAAGGCTACACTTTATATTTAGTTTATAGTCTTAAAATGGAATCACTTCCATGTTAATAATGTTTATCCCTCATTAGGAGGTGTTTTTTACCATCATCATATTGTCCCCTCATTTCTGCATCCTCTCCTACTTCTGTGCCTATTTAGGACCCTAATTGGGCCTCTCCGGATACCATCCATCCCATCTGGCACATTTTCTAGGGGTTTTGAATCCCTGGGTCAAGGATGACCTCAAACTTTACCTAGGTCAAGTTTGACCTCAATTTTGACCCAGGTCCCCCTTTCCAGTTTGAAAGTTTGTCGGCTGCTAGGGGTCATTAAAAGTTCATTTCCCGCTTCCGGGTCAGTTGTTTTGGGTTCCAAAGAAAAGAATCTTTAATTATATTTAATATAGGTCATCTTCTTGGGATATAGGTCTAATTGGGATTTAATTATCCTATGTATGCCTCTCTAGAATATTTTTCCCTAGATTCATATATAAGGAAGCCTTTTCCTCTCATTTTCTCTAACCATCAACTAAATGATATTAAGCCAAGCAAAGTCAGGTTCAAGCGTCCATTGTTCTACATGTTTTCAAGCTTTCAAAGTGTTTAAGTCTTCCTCTCAAGCATTCAAGCTCTCCATTGAAGATCAAGGATTCAAGCTTTCAAGCCTTTGAAGTGATTTGGTTCAAGCATTCAAGATTCATCATTCAAGCCCTAGATCTATCCATCATGGTGGTGTGATATTCCTTCAAGATCCTTTGTGCATCCTCAAGATCCATTCATTCTCTCTTCAAGGTGGATTCCAATAATAAAATCATGGAGGTTTATGGTTTCTAATATTTATTCCAAGCTTTCATATTTACATACTTGTCTACATTTGAAATACAATTGCATATCTATTGAGTATCAAAGCTTCATTGTTAGATTTATTTCTACTACCTTCTAGTATTCTCTATTTCAATTATTGATTTTAAGTTTAATTCCTAAATTGGGGTTTGACTAAGGAATACACCTCCCCCCCCAAAAAAAACCATTTTTATTGCAGGGAAAGGTTCGAAACAACGAGTTGGAGTGTAGATTCGGATACCCTTTTTGGCAAACTATCGGGGTCCAGAAATAAATTTTCTGTCAGAGATTTTAAGTCAGAATCAAAGGTCTATTCTACCCTAGGTTGGAATCATAAATTATGGGTCAAAGGTGACATTGAATTTAGGGTCAAAATTGGAATTGAGCCAGATCAAAAAAATATTTTTGGGTTTTTTCCACCTCTGCATTTCTGTTCCAAATCCAGTTGCAGATTTTCCAGAAACTTAGTGCATACCTCGCAAAACAGCATTCTTCAAATCTATAGCATTTTGAGGTTAGTGATTTTCTTCAATTCATTTCAATTAAAGTTTTTAATCTTCCTAAATCCATCACACATTCTTTTCTATAAAACTAAATCTAAGGTCTTCCTCTTTACTCTCATTTCCAATTGATTGATTCATTTATGCATTGATCCTCCCTTCGGGGTTAATCAATTTGGATCCTTCCTTTGTGTATTTGAGGTTAAAAGGAACATCTTATCTTCCCTACACATTTCTTATCTTATATTAAATATTTACCCCTTACATTTTAAATAACATCCATTTCTTATCTTACATTTTGGTGACATCCATTTCTTATGTTACATTTTGGTGAACCCGCGATAGACAACTCTTTCCTTTTGGTGTTAGATGCTTTTCCTCTTTTCCTTAGAGACTATCTTTTTCATACATACTAAATTATTTTTCTTTTATGCTCTTACATTTTAAAATACAAAAAAATCCACATACTCTAAAAATATAAAAACATTTATTTCATTTCATTTACTATGAGAATCTTTAAGATGTTTTGGTGTATGGCTATTTTCCTCATTATTCTTCTTTTAGCATCTATTTATAGTATTTATGATGTTTCACTTTCTCATGCTATTACGAGATTAACTAATATTAGTCTTCCTACTTTCAAAAATTTTATTAAAGATTTGTGTAGTGGACTTATTGCTCTTCTGGATTATGTGAAGAATTGGGTAGATGATAACCCATTTACTAATCTTCCTAATCCTAATCCTATCATTCCTAATATAGTTTCTAATCCTCCTAATCCTCATCCTATCCTTCCTAATCCAATTCCTAATATTCCTACTCCTATCTCTCCATCTTCTATTCCTAGTTCTTCCCACACTTATGATGGGGCTCAAGCTAGGGTTCATGATGCAAATGTTCAAGAATTCTTTCATTTACCTTCCCCTTCTTTTCCGATTCATGATGATATTAAATGGAAGAAAAAAGAAACCTCTTATAAACCTATCATTCCACCATACACAACAATTTCTCATGAACACCATAATCAATCACCTCTTGTAGAAGCTTTTCAAGATATGTATACTGTAATACCCTCTCCTATGGTGATACTTGGACTTTTGACTTGGACATTTTATTATGATGGTTAGAACTATACATTTACATTTATATTTCGTGGATGATGATATGATTGATATGCTCATTTATGGTTATCATTTATATGTTTATGAGATTAGAAAACCATCTATTTTTATATGTTTTATGGATCTAACCAAGGATTTGAATCTAACCATTATCATGATGTTTTACGTTTTCATAGATATGTGTCTGAAGTGTTTTCATGGCTCAGGACGAAGTCGTAGTTACTCACTTAGTTGAGGTCCACACGATGTATCGATCCTGGTCATCTGTTTGCGTATATCTGATTTGTATGAATATCCATATGTATATATATGTATC
>MU223748.1:520684-543314 GCA_018584345.1 Thuja plicata
AAATGAAAGTACTTAGGTATTTCTTAATAAAGAATCTTATAATGATATGATGTAGTTTGTTTAAAAAGTACATTAAATTGTTAGCACACTAGATGGACTTAAATGGTTGGTGCATTAAGTTAGAAGGTAACTTTGGGAAGAATCTAAGTTTAAAGTATTGTTCACATAACTCTTTTAAAAGTTTAAAAAATTTTCATGAATTTTTACTTAGGTTTTCTTTTCAAAAAAAAAATCTCTGTTCTCTTCCCCGGTTCCCTTGCGGGGCATGACATATACTACCGAATATACTATGGTGGATAAACAAGGCTATAAGGGTTTAGGGCTTGGTGTTAATGAACATGGCATTAAAAACCCAATTCATTCATCTCCTAAACAAGATATGCATGGTATAGGTTTCTCGCCTTCTCAAATCAAGGTGGTTGATTTTAACTATCACCCTCCTCTTCATGTTCTTCTTCCAACACCTTCCTTAGATCACCTTGATACTCCTCAAGATGTGGCTAAGAAAGTGTATGTCTAGTTAATAAATTCCAAGAAAGAAATCTTTAAACCTATGCTGAAAAATGCTCTCTCTAAATAGAAATTTCCTTTCCACTACATTAATGAACATTTACTTGTTTATTGTGTGCATTTCAAAATATATGTTAGAGAAAGAGCTGCTTTAGGAATTATATCTCATTCCCGTGTAGTATTACAATTTCTTCATAATTTTGATATAGGGCATTCCCCTCATTCTTCTATAAATTAGATAATATTTTTTTCTCCTCTTGTCTCTTAACTGGGGGCAAGAAGTATTCCCTTCCAATCTTCTAGGATCCATCATGCTCTTAGCATGTATTTTTTTTTAAGTTTAATCAGTTATTCTTTCTATATTCTATCCCTATAACTTTCTATTATGGTACATACTTCCTTCGCTCATAATCATTCATGATATCTTTTCTAGGACATTTGTTCTGCAAAGATACATCTTTATTACAACATCCCTTGATATAATTTGGTATATCCATTTCTTTCATCCCTAGGGGGCAAGGTATTTTCCTTCTTCCTCTATCTAAGGATCTACTTTCCTTAGCTTAGTGGCATTTGTTTATTCTACAACATTATTTCCTTATAAATATTTATGTTTTGGGCTATGGATGACCTTTTATGCAAGAGGTGATTGTCCTAGGTTATCACCTCTTCTTTATGTTGCAAATTATGTTCTTTATAAACTCTTTCCCTTTCTTTGGGTTAGATTTTGATTCCTTCATTCTGAGATTCCTCTTCCTCTTGATCATAGGGGGTTTGATGATCAAATCTTTGGTCCCTCTTTTCTTTGGAAGATGGCATTTTATCTTAAGAACTCCTCTATGGTGGGGGTCTTGCTGATAAGATCTATTCCTCTTTGAGGATCCTTTTTCCATATGTGACATATCCTTTTCACAATTATATATTCTCTTAGAGGTAAGGGTCAATACTCTTTGCTAAGGATATAGTGTATATTGTTGTTAAACTGGATATCTCCTTACCTTGTGAAGTAGGTATCCTCTTTCTCTTCCTTATCCTGCCTAGTGGGTAGTCATGATAAGGAGGGGGGAATATATAAGGTCTCCCTTATACTATATTTTACATCTTACAACATGCTAAATCCTTGGAAAGTAACGCACATAAGTTTCTAAATCCTGAAGAGACACACATTTTTATTTTTTATTTTTATGTTTGCTAAATCCTCAGAAGGTAACACATATAAGTTGCTAAATATTGAAGAGATACACATTTTCCAATATGATAAATCCTTGGAAGGTAATGCACATAAGTTTCTAAATCCTAAAAAGACACACATTTTATATTCCATAGTGATACAAGAATGTGGATCTATGAATATTCCAAAAGCCGTCAAAAGACACATTACAATTAAAAAGCACAGTTTATGGGAGAACCTGTTGCACTCTCCCCCCTTGTTGATTCATGGTAAGGTGGGAATCTTACTAGGTGAGGTTATCACTTTCTTTTTCCTCTCTTTCTCTTTCATGCTATTAGGATTAGATCATGAAGCTATGTTATCCATAGTGTTTCTCTTGTCTTGCTTATGTAGTCATGTATGTTTTCTATGATTAATTTCTCTTTGCTTTCATATCTTTGTGCATGTATGTTGATTTAGAATCCTTGGTCTAGGGGCTCATGTCCTTGACTAAGTGATGTTCTACCTCGTTGTGATCCACCATAGTCTTTCTTTTAACTTTACCGTGAGTATGTTCAATTTCCATACTCTCGCTAAAATGGGGGCTTAATGTATCGTCTTAAAATGGGATAAATTCCATGTTAAGAATTTTTATCCCTCCTTATAGGGTGTTTTTGACCATCATCATATTGTCCCCTCATTTCTGCATCCTCTCCTACTTTTGTGTCTGTTTAGGACCCTGACTGGGCCTCTCTAGACACCATCCATCCCATCTGGCACATTTTCCATGGGTTCTAACTCTGTGGGTCAAGGTTGACCTCGACCTTGACCTAGGTCAAGGTTGACCTTGACCTTGACCTAGGTCAAGGTTGACCTCAATTTTGACCCAGGTCCCTCTTTCCAATTTGAAAGTTTGTCGGCAATTGGGGGTCATTAAAAGTTCATTTCCCACTTCCAGGTCGGCTGTTTTGGGTTCCAAAGCGACGACTCTTAAATTATATTTAATAAAGGTCCTCTTCTAGGGATATATGTCTAATTGGGATTTAATTTACCTCTCTATAATATTGTTCCCTAGATTCATATATAAGGAAGCCTTCTCCTCTCATTTTCTCTAACCATCAACTAAGTGATATTAAGCCAAGCTAAGTTAGGTTCAATCATCCATTGTTATACATGTTTTAAAGATTTCAAAGTGTTCAAGTCTTCCTCTCAAGCATTCAAGTTCTCCATTGAAGATCAAGGATTCAAGCTTTCAAGCCTTTGAAGGGATTTGGTTCAAGCATTCAAGATTCATCATTCAAGCCCCAGATCTATCCATCATGGTGGTATGATCTTCCGTCTATGTTCATCCTCAAGATCCATTAATTCTCTCTTCAAGGTGGATTCCAAGCATACAATCATGGAGGTTTATGGTTTCTAATATTGAGTCCAAGATTTCATATTTACATACTTGTCTACATTCGAAATACAATTGCATATCTATTGAATATCATAGCTTCATTTTTAGATTTATTTCTACTACTTTCTAGCATTCTCTATTTCAATTATTGATTTTAGGGTTAGTTCCTAAATCGGGGTTTGACTAAGGAAAACCCCTCCCCCCAACAAAAAAACCATTTTTCTTGTAGGGACACATTCGCAATAGCGAGTTGGAGTGCAGATTTGGATACTCTTTTTGGCAAACTATGAGGGTCTAGAAACAGATTTTATGTTAGAGATTTTAGGTCAGAATCGGAGGTTGATTCTACACTAGGTTAGAATTGGAAATTATGGGTCAAAGGTGACATTGACTTTAGGGTCAAAATTGGAACTGAGCCAAAACAAAAAAAAAATTCTGGGTTTTCTCTGTCTTTCCATTTTTGTTCTAGATTTGGTTGCAGAGTTTCCAGAAACTTAGTGCAGACCCCCGAAAACAACATTCTTCAGATCTGTAGCATTTTGAGGTTAGTAATTTTCTTCAATTCATTTCAATTAAAGTTTTTAATCTTCCTAAATCTATCACACATTCTTTTCTATAAAACCAAATCTAAGGTCTTCCTCTTTACTCTCATTTCCAATTGATTGATTCATTTATGTATTGATCCTTCCTTTGGGGTTAATCAATTTGAATCCTTCCTTTGTGTATTTGAGTTTAAAAGGAACATATTATCTTCCCCACACATTTCTTATCTTATATTACATATTTACCCCTTACATTTTAAATAACACCCATTTCTTATCTTACATTTTGGTGACATCTATTTCTTATGTTACATTTAGAGAGGAAGTCAGCCATTTCGACGTTGTATTTTCTATAGAAGGTTGCTTATTTATCTTTTCTGGTGTGTCCATTAGATCTAGCATCACATCATCAAGATAAAAAATATCCTTTCTCACATGGTCATCCTCACCAATATGGTAACTCATGTCACCAAATTTGTCATCATCCAAATTGATTCTCTGTATGTTTTCCTGAGCCATTTTATCTTTACTCTTGGATCAGGTTTTTGATCTTGTAATCCTCTATGGAGAAACCACGGGTGCACACTCTACAGTAGCCTTTTTCTTGGAATTTCAAACTGGTTTCTTCCCTAATGAACTTGCATTATCAATCAATTTAGGAAAATTAGAAACAAAGGGAGTGGAAGACAAAGAGGAAGTTTTAACTTCAATTGACTTAGAACTAGACTGCCTTTGTTTCCTTTTTGTCAACTGCCATTCCTCGGTTAAATTGAGTACATGTTGTGTTCAATGTTCAAAGTTATCTTCTTTGTCTTTTGTTGAATCAATAAAATAATCCTCACTTTTAGCTGGTTTCTTGAAACTTGGTTTAATCAGACTAGGACCATCGTCAGTCACCCCTTCTATATTAACCTGCAATCTCATGGACAAAATTTGGGATATGCACAATCTTCTATGTTCTCTTTCTTTCACCCGAGACTCATCAAAGAAATCTTCCCAGAAATCTTCAAGATGAGGAATGGGGAACATGTGTGACCTAAGCTGAAGGCTCCCACTGGCATAGTTTTTATTATCAAATCTTGTCCTTTCAGTATAAAACTTGAGATCAAAGTGTCGAAGGTCACTTCCTATACTTATTAAATCCTTCCTATTCATAGGGAAGGATTTTTCCCATTCTTCTTCAGGGAGGAACCATTTAAGCACAGTAGTAAGCTATCTATAGACTTCAGCAAGAATAAAACAATCAAAGGCATATCTGGGAACTCTCATGGGTTAATCTTCAAAACCGCCAACCCTAATGTAGGTAAACCTAGAGAACTAAATGTAGAAGCTCCCATACTTAGTCACAAACTCTTGGGATTTTTGCTAATCCTTCTAACATAGTTTCCAGTCAATTCAAAATAGAGCTTTCCCATAAATGTGTCATGCACCCTTCTATAATTTTGGATTATATTACTCTTATGAAAAATGGGAAAATATTCATAAACACACATACCATGAGTCCATGGTTCATGAGGCATTTCGTTCCACTGTCTACTACATGATAAACAATACATGAGATAGGAATAAATGAAGAAAATGATCCAAGTTACCTTTGATTTATTAATCTATTCTTTAATAGAACTAGCAATTAGATCAGCCCAGTCTAAGATTTGTTTCCCTTCCAAGTCAATTTAAACATAATAGAATAGCCAGTCAAAGAATAAGTAAGCTTCTGGTGACCCTCTTACTATTTTTAGCATAACCATGACATATTTGATGTATGAGTGCACATGGTCCCTGTTAAACTTTTTGGGTAATCATGAGCCTCCTCTCTGAGGGTTTAACAACCAGTGTTTGGCCATAGAAATTTGATTCCCCTCTTTGGTTTCCTTAAATTTAACTGAAGATTATGCTAGAAAAAAGGTGGAAAAGGTTTTCTCTGGGATTTGGAAGGCTAGGGATAAAATTTCTCCGTAAACTGACATCAAGACACTTCCATATTTTTTTAGAATTGACTCAATCCTTTGATCATAATTATGAATACATTCACAAATCAACTTAGGGAAAATAACTACAGGAGGAAATGTCACAGTGGCGCACAATCCACCATGTAAAATATCTAAAGCTAGTGTGCCTTCAAGGGAATTAGCAATATTTCCTTATAACCCTTCTATATTATAGTCCCCTAGGTCAGTGTCTATCACAATTGGACCTTCACAAACCATACTTGATATATTCCCAAATAGATGATATGCAGACTTCATAATTGTAGCAATCTTGTATCTACTATAGACTTCTCTGTTTTTGCAAATTAAATTTGAAAATATTGTAGTGAAGTCATCCTAACTCACCTTTTTTCATAGATATCCCTGAATACTGGAGCTCCAATGTCCTTACCTCCGTCTGCTCATCTCTCAACAGTATTTTCAAAATATGAGTGAAGTGGCCAATTTAAATAAAGGGAGCGTGAAGAATTTAATTATTAATTGCAAATCTTTACAGAAGTGAAAGTGAAAGATATGATTTGATAGTTTATGCATGCAATCCATTATTAACATTTATGCACATCCCCATGCTGTATAACTTAATGATTATTTCAAACACCTCAGATGTGTTAACTTATGCCACTATCTTTTAGCATTAAATGCACACCTTTCCGTAGGACCCATTGCTGAGATGTTGAAAGATTACCCTTTAAGATTCCTTGTGTCCCTTTTTGAATATATTTGAACACTCTTGAACAATTTTCAAGATGGTTCATGTGTGTTCTACATTGTTCAAGCTTTTCAGTCATACAAATCAACCTTCAAACAATACTCTTGCGCTGACATGCCTTAGTTCCATATTTGGGAATTCAGCATTTTCTGTGACTCATAAGCACTTGAATACTTCTCGCCATCTTTATACACCTGTAAAATTTATTAGAATTATGAACTATCTTGAACTACCTTGAACTGGTTTTAACTAAGTTCAAACCTATTCGAGGGTGTTTGAGAGTGTTCAAACCTATTCAAACAATTTGTTAGCAAATAATCTGTTCACTTTTTCAAAGCACAACAAGACCACAAGACTAACAATTTTAGTAAATGGATCAACCTGAAAGACTTAAGGGAATTAAGGTAATCAAAATACACAAAGGAGACTCAGGATATCATACAAAAGGCTAAGTACATAACTTGGACTAACATTGGCTCTGATTGGGGATTGCTTTTGTCAAAAGGTAGAGAACTCAAAACTTTGGGTTCACAAATATTGAAAGGTTACAGAAAAAATTCACAAGGACAGGAAGCGAAGACAAATGATAGGAAAGAAAACTAGACCTAATATGTACAATAATTTACATAAAATAGGAGTCAGAGCTTGAAAATTTTTAAGTCTTTCCCATTGTAGGAAAATGGAAAGACCATTCCATCCGAATAGGACAAATTCAAGGCATTAGCCCCTAGTTCTTCTCTAATAATGAAAGGTCCCTTCCACAATGATTCAAACTCGCTATGCACTCTCTTGAGTTACTTCCTCTTGTCCTAGAGTAACACCTCATCTCCTTTCATGAATCTTCAAGGTCTAGCTCTTCTGTCAAAAATGTTCTTAAATATGGCTTGATACTCAGTATTTTTGTCTACCAGTGCCTCTCTTTCTTCTTCTAACTTATGCAAGTACATAATCCTTTTTTCCAAAGAGTCTTTGAAAGTTTGATCCTCAATTTCCATTTGTAGTATTGTTGCTAAAAATTCTAGGGGAAATGATACTTGAGCACCCACTCCATAGACTACCTCAAAAGGTGCCATACCAATTTCTCTCTTGGTAGTTATTCTATCAGCCCAAAGGGCTTTAAAGAGATTTTTATGCCATTTTTTTCTGCTTTCATCCACTAACTTCTTCATAATGGCAATCAAATTTTTATTTCTT
This sequence comes from Thuja plicata, assembly GCA_018584345.1. NCBI lineage: Eukaryota > Viridiplantae > Streptophyta > Pinopsida > Cupressales > Cupressaceae > Thuja > Thuja plicata. The sequence goes on from MU223748.1 coordinate 528,177, forward strand.
GACTCTTCTTGCCCACTGCCTTGTGGAAAGTAATCCGAGGAATGGGCCAATGAAATACTATGATCATAGAAAAACAAAGTTATCTCTTTTGATGAGAAATATGTGGCATTATCAGCTACAATATTTTGAGGCACTCCAAAGCACACATGAATATTGTCCTTCAGGAAGTCACACACCACTTGAGAATTTTCTTTTCTGGTTGGAATACCTTCAACCCACTTAGTGAAATAGTCATTTGTTGTTAAAATATAAACATGACCAACATTTGACTGAGGATTAAGTAGCCCACTAAAATCTATCCCACATTGCTTAAAAGGCTCACTCACCACAATTGGTTTCAAAGGAAGAGACGCTAAATGAGGTCTTCCTGAGAACAACTGACACTTTTCACAGTTCCTTACATATGCATATGTGTCCTTAAAAATCCCTCACCAATAGAAACAAATTTGAAGGATTTTAAAAGCTGTAACAGTTGAAGAAAAATGTCCTCGATAGGCCTCTTCAAGAAAAGTTTTTAGAAATTGTATCTGCTGATTTTTATCTACGCATCTGAGGAAAGTCTCATCTAGGCCCTTCTTAAATAAAGTGCCTTTCCATATCACATACTTTTCTTCCTAGAGTCTCAAATTATGACTCTCCTTGGGTGTTAATTGTGCAAGACATTCTCCATAAGTTAGGTAATATGCTATATCACAGAACCAAGAATTAGTTAAACTGACCAGCAGTACCTGAGATACTTCATCCTCTAATTCTTCTGACAGTTTCATGTTCTCTGCTATAAAATTATAGAGACCTCTTCCCCTGACCAGCTTGGTAGGTCTTATTGTCAAGTCATATTCCTATATTTTAGTTACCCATGTTTCCCTTTTATTCATTTCTATCTCTTGCTAAGTGAGTAAAATTTTCATAGTGGAGCCAGGTACGTACACTACGGAGTGCGAGTGAAGGATATAGAACCTGAATTTCTTGACTGATTTCACCACAACAAAAGCTTGTTTTTCAATGGTGGAATATTTAAGCTCATTCTTTTTTAGTGGGGTACTCATAAAGGCAATTATTTCTTCATTCCTAGAAACATCTTTCTGAGTTAAAATTCTCGACAAAGAGTGATCAGAAGCATAACCATAAATAATAAAATATTTCTTATAATCAGGATAAACTAAAGTAGGGGCATTTGCTATGACAATTTTAATCACATTGAAGGATTTCTTACAATCTTCTATCCATTTGAAAGGTTTCCTTTCACTCATCATCACCACAATATGTCTAGTCAACTCAAAAAAATATGGAACAAAGGCTCTCAAAAAGTTGATCTAGCCTCAAAAAGATTTAACTCTTGTCCTAGTTGACGACAGACTAATCTGCTGAATTACCTTCACTCTTTCAAGATCAATCATGATTCCTTCCTTGGAGATGATATGACCTAGCACTTTTCCTTCTGTTACACAAAAAATTGATTTTTTAGGGTTAAGAGATATACCATGATCTCTACACCTTTTAAGGACTGATTTAAGGTCTCTAAGGTGATGCTTTCTTCTCTTAGAGTAAACCGTCAAATCATCTAGATAAATCACTATTATCTTGTTTTTCATGTCAGCTAAAGAAGAATCCATAGCTCTCTAGAAGGTATCCCTTGTGTTGATTAAATGAAAGGGCATTCTATTATATGCAAACATCCCCGATGGAGTAGTGAAAGTAGTCTTGTGTTTATCATCATCTGACACACTTACCTGATTATAGCCTGAAAATCCATCAAGTAAGGATATCATGTGACATCCAACCACATTTTTTAGGACATGTTCCATTTTTGGCAAGGCATAATTATCCTTCAGGCTGGCTTGATTTAAATTACAAAAATCAACATAGGTTCTTATTTCTCCATTTTTATTTCTCACTTGGATGATATTTGCAATCCATGTCAAGTGATGAATGAGGTATATGATTCTTGCCTTTAAAATTTTATCCACTTCCCTTAGAATAATCTCTGATACTTTGGGATTATAACTTCAGAGCTTTTGACGAAATGGCTTAGATTTTGGTTTGAGGGGAATATGATGACTAAATTTTCCTTTTCTAAAATCTTTTAAATCATCATAGTTCTAGGCAAATACATCCATTTAGGAAATCAACAAGAATTGTAGATTTTTATTTTCTTGAGTAGACAGAGTTTTGCCTACAGATATCCCTTGGGGTTCTGTTGTAGTTCCAATATTTGTTTTATCATATTCTTTAAATACCTCAGAATGTGGACCCTTTCTTGGGATGTGACTATCATCCTTCCTAGAAAATAAGCTTTCAAGAGAGATCAATCCTTTAGGGATTTTATTGCCCTTTAACTAAACTACTACTTCCAATGGTAATGATTCAGCATTGGACTCTTCACATGCTTCATTCATCCCTTAAAAATAAGTGGATGAAAAGACTTCTAGACATGTCATGAAGTCATTTATACGAGCATCATCTTAAAATACTTGCAAATGTTCAATGTTATCAGGAACAGTAGGTCTATATATCATTTCTATTATGTATGTATATGTTTTAAAATTTGGATGAGGAAGAAATAAGGATGTTGACACTGCCAAGGAATCAACTTGTGAATTCAAGCTTCTTGGAATCACCTCTATAGAAAAAGCCTCAAAGGCTTCAATCTTGCTCCAGACTATATTCCTATAATGTTTTAGACGTTCATGTTCCTAACTGTGAACTGACTCTTCACCCGTTTGACTATCAGTTCAGAATTTCCTTTCACCACAAGTATTTTGATCCCATGTGCCTTTTCTTCTTGTAATCCTAATAAAAGAGCCTCATACTCGGTAGTGTTATTAGTGTTTTTAAAATCTAGCTTAAAGAAAAAGGCAAGACATTCATTAGCCATACCCTTCAACACCAAACCAACTCCAGACCCAGCACTAGCACAACTGCCATCAAATTCCATAAATCAAATTTTTGTGTTCCCATCATAGGCTATAGGAGCTAGAGAAGCCTCATATGAGAAAATCATATAATTGTTGAATTCACAATCTTGAAAAATAATTTGTGCCTTAGGATCATTAGATGGGAAGACTGTATACTTATTTTTTTCTTCAAGCTCTAGTTTGAATTTCTTCTTCCCTATAGGGATGACTACCTCTGACCAATCCATCTTTATTTCTCTGCCCATATCTATGCAAAAAGTTCTTCTTAAAATCAATATGTAACTTGCGGTTATATCTGCAACTAGTATTGTTAACTTTAACCTTTTATCTGGGTAAGCTGCTAAAACAGCTTGAGCATATTTTATCTGACCTATTAAGGGTACTTTCTTACCATCCATCAAATAACATCTCCCAAAGGTTTTGGTCATGGTAAAGCCTAAGTTTTTGGCAATAGATGACAACAGTATGTTATCTGAAGAACCTGAATCTATGATATAGTTACTTAACTTGAGGCCATTAAGGAGAAGGTAAATATAGAAAGGATCAGGTTTTCTCATTTTATCAACTTCACACTTTGCTTTTGAAGTAGAAGCGGTGGCTGAATTATTATGATTTACAACAAAAGGTGATGCAACTATGGAAGACAACATAGGATCGTTAGTTTGATCTGTGGTATATTGATTTTATTGGGAGGGGTGTGAAGGATCATCTTTGACATATCTAACAAGTTTGTAAAGCTCTTTGGGATTTAATCTCAAATACTTTGCAGGTGAAATTTGTATGGTAGAGGACGTACAAAACTTGATGATATCAATTGAATACATGCCAGCATCTCTTTGAAAAAATTTAAAATCATGAACTTTAGGACTAGAGGGAAAAAAATTACTTATAGGCTCTTTTGTCTTTTGGAAAGTACCTGATGATGTTGGACTGTACTTAGAGGTCTTATGGTTGTAGGTCAACATAGCGCATGTTGGATCTTCAAGAGTGACTAAAATATCTCCTCTTTCATAGTCAAATTCGTATTCTAGGTAATATGAGCTAGAGTCGCCAATTCTCTCTTGAGTCACCTCCTCTATAGTACATTCCCCTTGTTCATCTTTAGCTACTTCCATTTTTACATACCTCAACATGTCTAAACATGAATTGCCATCATGGTTTGTCGTTAGGTGAAAAGAGCACATGACTCATTATCTAGGTGAAGCCTCCAGGGAAAATCTTGGCTGATTCGAAGGCAACAAAATATTTTTACCATTCCATTGGTTAGGTTTCTTCTGACTAGTGTCTTGGTACATGGGAGGATAGGAAGATCCATGTTTTTTCAATTTCATTTTCAAGGAAATCACATCATTCATGAGCCTTTGAACAAAAGGGTCTGAGGAAGAAGAAGTAGAGGCTTGAGAGTGGGGCGTTTGTGCATCTTTCCTCCACTTTCCTGCTGTGATAAGATCGTCCTCTAATTTAGTGGCCTGAATCTAGATAGTATCTAATTCCACGGGTCTACTTCTTCTCAGGTGAAAATCGATGTCCGGAGGCATGGAGTTCAGGAAAAAGCATTGTTGATTTTCTGGAGTTGGCCTTTTGGCAGTGGGAATTTTGAGAATAACCTTTTTGTACCAGGCCATGTAATCCCTCATGGGCTCATGAATCTCATTCTTCATTTGTGTAAGCTATGTCAACAAAGAATGCTCATCATCGACATCTTTAAAATGGTTTTCAAAAGCTATCCTCATGGTTTGCTAGTTTGTAACATATCCAACGAGAAAATGGCCAAACCATTATGTGGCTCCTTCTATTAGGAAATGTGAAAAAATCCTAATGGATACATCTTCATGTTGCACTACCAATATAGCAGTAGCTACACTGAATGCATTCAAGTGTTCTTCCACTGAAGCTTTACCGTCTCCAGACAATTTGGGAAGAACATCTTTAACACCCTTTCAGAGGGCTTTATGAGTAGCAAGTGTGAGAGGACCAATTGCTGCACCCCATGGTTGCACCATGATTATGACTGAAAATATAGTTACAAGGGGGGGCGCTTGAATGCCAGATAATGTTAGATATTTCCATACATTAGTGGATGGAGATATATTTGATGGGGCTTTAGGTGGAGAAGGAGGCCTACTCTTAGCTTTTGGATTTGGGACATAGGAAGTTGGAAACTGGAGGTTTTGTAATCTTTCATACAAGGAATATAAAATTCCCTCCCTCCTTTGAGACCTGATGTATATCTGGGAATCTAGTATTATATTTTTTATGGTCTTTGGATAGCTCTATCCACAACTTCTGCTTCTTGAGATATTGGGAGACCTCTCAACCATTCACCTATATCTTCCTCTTCTTCCAAAACCAAAAGAACCTACAGTTGATTGTTGGTCTTTATTTTCCAAGTGAGGGTATTCAAATTGGAAATGATATCTTCTTGGGTGTCTTGGAAGTTCAAGTTTGGCTAAAGAACAGGAGGGATTTCCTCCTAGTTAGGTATTACAACAACAGGTAGTACCATACTTATTCATCAAGGAAAGCATTTAAAATAGGTCTACACTTTTTAGCGCTCCCTATTAGAGTCACCAAAAATCAGTTAGTGAACATATTTGTCCTTCAGTAAATTCTTTATGAAATGACTCTATCACCCTCTTGAAAGACAAACAATTACTAATAGTTGGGTAAATGTATTCAAACCACTTCCCTCTGAATTTTATCTTAGGTACAGCTCCCTAGGATTGATTTTCAATAACCTTTTAACACTAATTTTTGAATTTAGATTTTAACCAGAAAGCTTATAAAGGTTTCTTCATCTTTCTTAGATGATAAGAACAACATTATTGCTTCAGAAAAAGATAGATATATGCGAAAAGAAGAGAGAGAAAAAGAAAATGTTTTCTATCAATGTAAACTGCATAAAATTAAAAGAATAGTAACTATAAAATAATAGATCACAAAATGAATCAAGCTACTTATGAATTTGCAAAATACATTACAGAATGAAACAAAATGTCAACACATAACACTCATCCATTCATTTCAAATAACACAGATTTTAAAACTTAATCATAATGCATTCCAAAATTGCAACACAGGCAACAATGTAAATATTCTTTCCAATAGTAGAACCAGATTCATTCCAATATCTATCAAAAATGTCTATACTACCACATAAAATTCAAATTATCTAGCTTTTGGTAAGTAAATCAAACCCTTTCACAGTTTCTAGCAGTACTATTTATAGTTTCAATATGCCGAGAGGTCTCCCTCAAAAATCAACCTCTCAGACAAACAGTTATAAAAACAAAACCAAAGAAAAAATGACACTTGTCTTTAAGATTTTGTATGTAATTAAAAGAAAACTAACAACTATATTGGGCTCCTTTTTAGTGGCACACTCCTTGCTTCTAGCAGGGCTTCCCCCTTCATCCACGACAGTCTAGGTAGGTTTCCATTCCTTGTGTGCATACACGAGATCCTTAGAAATGTGATAATGCAGGACCTTTAACTTCAGGAGCCTGGCCATCCAAGCCTCTTTTCTCCATTTCAATTTATTGACCCTTTCCAATATCCCAGGTAGTCAACCAATGCATAAGTAAAGCATAGACTTGATTCTGGCCATCTGCGTCAAGTCCGTAGCTTTTGGGTTAGCCTTTTATTTGATTTCTCTCATTGTTGTCTCAAAGGCTTCCAGAGCTCCTTTTAGTTCCTGATCCCCATAGCTTGCTGAATAGGTATAGGTAAAGTTTATTATTTTTATCTCATTTAGCATGGCTTTTTGAATCTTCTTAGCTTCATCTTCGTAGTCTTTGGTTTCAGTGATTGTATTCTTGATTGCAGAGATATGCCAACTTATATTCTTCCTTAATACAAAAAAATTTGATTCCTCAGAAGACTTCAAGGTCTTTTCTACGCAGAGTTTGGCATAGCCATACCTCTCTATATCTAGGAACTTTGTCATGGTGGAAACCAACTTTTCGTCTTCTCTATCCCACAGTTGCCACTGTGTCTGCAACTGCACCATTAGAGCTTCAGTATCACTAATAACCACTTGGGAATATTTAACATATTTGAGGCCACTTTTAATTACCTCCTCTATCCATTCATCTATAGAATACACTAGGACTCAGCCACTTTGAACTTGATTTAACATATTTTTACTCTGAGTGGAATTTGGGTTGAAAACATGCGGTGACTGAATCAAAGGAGTAGTGTCAAAGTTGCAAAATGAATTTCTAAATTGAGATAGAGACACAATGGTCTACTTCATCTCTTTTTTCTCTTTACTATCATGCCAAGAAGTCATGAGCATTTCATGGGCCATTTCCTTGAACAAATGGTTCTTCCCTACCTGGTCCATGGTTCCCAACTCAATTTTGGTGACCTAAAAATCTTCAGCAACAAGTTCATGTTTCTCCTCCTTCGGCCTATAGGTAGCTAGTTAAGAAGTCCATTTTCCAGTTTTTGTATCAACAAACATCCGAGTAGCTCTTTTTACCTTTTTGGTCTTGGGAGTTTTCTGAAGATATTTACTAACAATATCTTGCACATGAACTAAAATAGGAACAAGGCTATGCTTCTTATTTATAGAGGAATTCAACCATTTTGGTGTTGGATTTGTTGCAGCATGTTTCTTAGTCATCTTTGCTGGTGTGTCCATTAGATATAGTGTCACATCATTAAGATCAAAAAGATCCTTTCCTACTTGCTCATCCTCACCAATCTGGTAACTCATGTCACCAAATTTGTCATCATCCAAATTGATTGTCTCTATTTTTCCTAATCCATTTTATCTTTACTCTTGGATTGGGTTTTTGATCTTGCAATCCTCTAAGGAGAAACCATGGGTGCACACTCTGTAGTAAAGTTTTTCTTGGAATTCCTAACTCATTTCTTCCGTGAAGAACCTACATTATCAATCAGTTTAGAAAAATTAGAAATAGAGGGAGGGGAAGACAAAGAGGAATTTTTAGCTTCAACTGACTTAGGACTAGATAGCCTTTGTTTCCTTTTTGTCAATAGCCATTCCTTGGTTAAATGGAGCACATGTTGCATTCTCTATTCAATGTTATCTACTTATTATTTTTTCCAATCAATAACATACTCCTCACTATCAGCTGGTTTCTTTAAACTTGGTTCAATCATAATAGAACCATCATCAGTCACCCCTTCTACATTAACTTTCAATCTCATGGAAAAAATTTGGCATATGCACAATCTTCTATATTCTCTTTCTTTCACCTGAGACTCATATGAGAAATTTTCCCAAAAATATTCAAGATGAGGAATGGGGAACATGTGTGACCTAAGCCCTAGGCTCCCACTGGAATACATTTTATTCAAATCCTTCCCTTTCAGTGTAAAACTTGAAATCAAAGTGCCAAAGGTCACTTCCAATCCTTATTGCATCCACTAGAGAAGCACAAGAAAGTTTACCTAATTTCATAGGGAAGGTTTTTTCCCATTCTTCTTCAGGGAGGAGCCTTTTAAGCACAGTAGTAAGCTATCTATAGCTTCAACAGGAATAAAATAATCAAAGGCATATCTAGGCAGTCTTATGGGGGAAATATTTGAAATTGCCAACCCTAATGTAGGTAAACCGAGAGAATTGAATGTAGAAGCTCCATCCTTAGTCACAAACTCTTGGGCTTCTAGGCTAATCCTTCTAGCAGAGTTTCCAATAGATTAAAAATTGAGCTTTCCCATAAATGTGTCATGCACCTTTCTATAATTTTGAATTATATAACTCTTATGCAAAATGGGAAAATATTCAGACACACATACCATCAGTCCATGTTTCATGAGGCATTCCGTTCCATTGTCTACTAAAGGGAAGACAATACATGAGATAGGAAGACATGAAGAAATTGTTCCCAGTTAAATTTGATTTATTAAGCTATTCTTTCATAGAACAAGCAATTAGCTCAGCTCAGCCTAGTCTAAGATTTGTTTCCCTTCCAAGACAATTTGAACATAATAGAACAACCAGTCAGAGAAAAAGTAAGCTTTTGGTGACCCTCTTACTCTTTGTAGCATAACCATGACATCTCTGATGTATGAGTGCACGTGGTCCCTATTAAAATTTTAGCGTAATCATGAACCTCCTCTCTAAGGGTTTAACAACTAGTGCTTCGCCATAGAAGTATGATTCCCCTCTTTGTTTTCCTTAAATTTAACCAAAGATTGTGTTAGAGAAAAGGCAGAAAATGTTTTCTTTGGGATTTGGAAGGCTAGGGATACAATTTATCTATTAACTGACATCAGGACACTACCATATTTTTTTAGAATTGACTCAGTCCTTTGATCATAATTATGAATACATTCACAAATCAACTTACGGTAAATAACTATGGGAGGAAATGTCACAGCTGCGCACAATCCACTATGTAAAATTTCTAAAGTTGGCATGCCTTCAAGGGAATTAGCAATATTTTCTAATAACCCTTCTAGATTATAGTCCCCTAGGTCAGTGTCCATCACAACCGGACCTTGAAAAACCAAACTTGATATATTCCCAAATAGATGAAATGCAGACTTCATAATTGCAGCAATCTTGTATCTACTACAGACTTCTTTATTTTTGAAAATTAAATTTGAAAATATTGTAGTGAAGTCAGCCTAACTCACCTTGTTTCGTAGATATATTTGACTACTGGAGCTCCAATATCCTTTCCTCTGTCCACTCGTCTCTCAACAATATTTTCAAAATATGAGTGAAGTGACCAATGTAAATAGAGGGAGTGTAAGGAATTTAATTATTAATTGCAAATATTTACGAAAGTGAAAGCGAAAGATATGATTTGACAGTTTATGCATGCAATCCATTATTAACATTTACACACATGCCCATATTTTGTACAACTTAATGATTATTTTAGACACCTCAGATGTGTTAACTTACATCACTATCTTTCAGCATTAAATGCACACCTTTCTGTAGGACCCACTACTGAGCTGTCAAAAGATTACCCTTTAAGATGCCTTGTGTCCCTTTTGAAAATCATTGAACACTCTTGAAAAATGTTCAGTATGGTTCATGTGTGTTCGACACTGTTCAATCTTTTCAGTCATACAAATCAACCTTCAAACAATACTCTTGCGCTGACATGCCTTAGTTCCATACTTGGAACTTTAGCATTTTCTGTGACTCATAAGCACTTGAATCCTTCCCGCAATATTTATACACCTGTCAAATTTCTTAGAATTATGAACTATCTTGAACTACCTTGAATCGGTTTGGACTAAGTTCAAACCTGTTCAAGGGTGTTCGAGAGTGTTCAAATCTGTTCAAACAATTTGTTAGAAAATAGTCTATTCACTTTTTCAAAGAACACCAAGACCACAGGACTAATCATTTTAGTAAATGGCTGGACTCAAAATACTTAAGGGGATTAAGATAATCAAAATACACAATGGTGACTTAGGAAATTGTACAAAAGGAAAAGTACCAAACTTGGACTAACAACATCAAAAGCATTTAAATATGTAGCAAGACATACCTTATCATGAAGCTTCATTACTTGGAAAATCTTATGCATGGCCCTTTGAAATATTATATTGAACTCAACAACATCCTCATTTGGATTTTTCTTGATATTTTTGAATTCATTCAACATGAATCCTTAATTAGTCTTGTCACCATATTGCTCCTTAAAACAATTTTTAAATTCATCCATAGATCCCACAAAATCATGAGGTAATCCTCTAAACCAATCCCTAGCATCCTCAACTAGATACTGAACAAAAAGTTTCATCATTACATCATCATGTATAATCTCATATTCATCCATAATATCCATAAACTTCTTTAAATTCTCTTCACAAGTGATAATATTATTTCCAGCAAAATTTGTAAGTCCATCTCTAATTTCATTTGGAACTGCATTTGGATAACAGGAATACCAAGAAAAGAGAATTTTCTATACCTTTCAGCATGGACCAGTCTCCTTTGGAAGGGATCATCATTATGGAAGGTATATGCTTTGGGACTTGATGTTGAAGCAATCTCAACACTAGCTGGTGGTGGAAAACATGTTGTTTGCCTCATAGAATTTCCTGGATTCCCACCAAGTGCTAAGGAAGTGGTAGCAACATGAGAAGGCCCAGAAGACTGCCTAAAAAAATCAATCTTATTATTTATCTCTAAAGAAACAACCTCCAATTATTCCTTCTAAAGATCTTTGGCCATGATCTCTTTCTCCCTTTTTTCCTTTTCAAGACCAGTGTCCAATTTGGACATCAGATCTACTGGAACCTTGTGACTCTCGGGTTAATTTATTTGAATTCCTGTCACCCTCTACTTTCCCTTATCCTTAGGTATTTGAGTGTCAAACAATTGATGGATAACAGGTTCCTCTTCAACCCTCTTAGGTTTTTTAACATAATTTATTGCCTCTAAGTTTAGTAATCGCCTTCTCAATTGGTCAACTCTGAACTGCTCTTGTCTTATCTTACTCTCCTCTTCTTTCTCCCTTTGTTTTCTAATGGCCAATATTCTCTTGGATTCTTCTCTCTAATTCAGTAGCTTCTTCAGAGATACTTTTAGAATTTGGGAGAGTAGTGTTAGATCCCTCCTCTTCTCTCTCATTAGGAGAATAATAATCTCCATATGAACCCAATCCTAAATCCGCAGCCTTTTCATATTCTACTACATTTCCTTCATGGTTGTATTGGATTGGATCTTCTACCCTAGTGCTCTCCTTTTGTCTCCCAGTTTGAGAATTACTTTTGTTATTCTTTTCTTTCCTTGGCTGACCAGCTTTGGAGGTAGTTGGAAGCCCATCTTCTAATTTACCTTAAGGATGTATTTTCACCCAAGATCTGGTATTTCTATTACTCATATTGTGAAAGTGTGTATAAAATAATATTTATTACTCTGCACTGCTATAGAAATTTCTTCGATTCGCTATCCAAAAAAAGTTGGAAAATACAAAACTAGGGTATATGAATACACCAATAACAAAACTCACAAGACAAATGATAAAAACAAGTGGCTAAGAAAGAGTAACTCTATGCTTCAAAGGTCTACTTACTACTTTGATGGGTTAAATGATATGAATATTAGAACACCAGAGATTCTTTGAAAGGTTTAACAAGACTTTTGCATCTCCCTCCCCAGAAGAGTTGCCATTTTGTTGGTGTTTAAAAATATTTTACACTATATAAGCTACAAATATACCTTTAGATGGAGTTTGAAGAATGCTTGGTTCCAATATGGGAAAATATAAGCTAACTGGACCAACTATAGGGAAAAGAATTCCCTCTGCACTTTTGGTTCTGCAAGGCCAAGGTGGGTACACCTAATCTAGCTCAACATACAACTTTACAACCTCATATAGATTTAAACAATAGAAAATGGTAAGAAAGTACCAAATGATAACCACTCATTTATTGTCTCTCAATTACCATGAAGAACATACAACGCTCAAACATAAAACTCAATAGTATTCTAAGATGGTTTTAATTTAAACTTTGTAGAATATAGCCAAACCCAATCAAACATGTATCAGTAGAGAAGGTACTAATTCTTGATTAGTTCTTTATCAATTGGGCAATGTCTCTAATGCATATGCAGAACACCGAAACCAAATATTGTCAAAGATTCAAAGCCATAAATACAAGTAACCGAAACCAAACACTTCTTATTAAATCCTTGTGCAAACCAAATGAACCTATTTCTTAATCAGAGCAATATTTAATTTGATACTAGATCAAAGCTAGGGAATAAAAACATACACATAGATAAACTCTATGCAATGAATACAAAAATTCACAACTCAAGAAATAGGCACAAAGGAGAGACTTGAATCTGGAATCTTTGTATTAAGTATGAAGAATCATGCTCATGTATCAATCTGGTTCAAAACATACACCACTTTAATAAATGCAAAAGAAAAAAAAGTTTCTATTCTATATTGACACAATTTAGATACAAATTTGTTATATTCCTGACTGGAAGCAAGTATGCAACTCAATGCTTTTCTATACTTCCCAATTTTTCAGCCCTTTCTAAATGATCTTGGAAATCCTTTTATAGAAAAAGGATTGCAAAAAGCCTCAGATCATTTAGGTCAAGAGACAACAACCAAAACCCTAATAATTCACATGAGAGATAAAATATGCAACAAAACTAACCACTGAATTATTCCAAGATAATATCTTATTGGATTTTAGGAACTTTGAAATAACTCCAGAATTGTTTTGATTGGCCAAGTAAAACCTTTTCCTTTATTCCTTTTTGTAGAAAATCTAATTTGTAGATGCCCATCACCTTGAGATGTTGGAGAACAGTCCTTTAGGGTTAATAAAAGGTTTTCAAATCTGATCAGAAACCCCAAACTATCATTTTCATCATAAATGCATTCTGAGTGATCAAATTTCCATCCAGATAGCACCCTACAACTGCATAAATATAACCCAAAAATTCATATTTATCTATCTACTCTCCTACATCATTAAACAGAGAGCCACTTCTTCAAAACCTTTAGGAAAAGATTTAAAAATTCAAATATTTGTTATAACGGTCACACCTAGAATGGAAAAAACCATCAACAACCTGGATTAAAACTTAAATCTATCTTTAAAACATGGTCATCGATCTCCTTAAGAAAAATAATGAAAATACATAGCTAATGACTCCCCCAATGTCCATGTGGTAGTATCTTGTGCATCTAAATTTTCCTCATCAACCTAGACAGGTGTCACCCAGGCGTGATTCCTTGATGAATATCTCTGGTGCATCTCTGGACTAGAGCATTACACCTGTCATCTGATCAAAATAAATGTTCTCGATACTTTAGCCTTCCAACATTTTGGACCCACGATCACAATATGTAACTTGTCAATCAGGTATGATGCCTTGAAGAGTAACCACCATGCACCTTTTATTCTAGGCATTACGCCTACCGTTAGATTTAAAGAGATCTGACCACTTTAGCTTTTGGCCCCACTTGGGTTTGATCTCTGATGGACACTTGGCAACAAAGAGCGATCCCTTTATGGCTAAAAAACATGAAACATATGATCCATGCATCATGCCTATCATTGGATCAAACCTGATCAGTCAGAACTTTATCTTCCTAGCTTTGAATAGGACCCACTATGTGCTATGTCTCGCATAGGTGTTTCCTTTAAGTATAAACCTCATGGAAATTCAGATTAAGGCATAAGTACACCTACCGTCTAATTAGAAAGATCCGACATATCTTTAACTTTACCATTAGCTCTGACCAGACCTTGCCACTTTCTATGTGTCACACAAGTGCGTTTCCATGAAGGATATCCACCTTGCAAGTTGTAATCATAGGATTGTTCCAATTGTTGGATGAATTTAGATCTTTCATGTCTTTAACTTTCCACAAAATTAGAAAGAGAGGGCCCCATGATCTGAAGACAAACACTTTTCTCCCTTTTGTGATGCCGTAAAAAATAAATAGTTTACATCTTGTGATAATGGGATCATGCCTGTCATTGGATAAATTTTTTTTTTCCTGGAATCTACAAAGCATGAAACACTTTGGGGACTTTTAGACTTAGGAAAAATTAATGTATAGGCCCCACTAGGATTCTTAGGAAATATTAAAAGTAGGCCCCGTGCACGGTGACTTAAGACCCATGGGAAACAAACTTAAGTGACTAAAAAAGTAATGCCATTTTATAAAAAAACATGGAGGACCTAGGGTATTTGACCAAAAGGAACCAAGGGTTTGGAACCAATGATAAATTAGGGCTTAAGAACGAGACTTGAACATTGGAAAAACATGAGAAGGACTTAGAACCATGAAACTTTTTACAGCCTTAACAAAATCGTTGAAGGAGAAGTCCCAGATCACTCTTGCCAAGTCTCTGACCTCCTCCCGACTCTACAAACATGAACTCTCCTTCAGATATAACCAACCGCTCCCCTAATGCAACTACAAAGAAAATATATTAATCTCTACCATATGACAATAGTGGCTTGTGTGAAATCATCTTATGCTTCTTCCACCAACCTCCTCCTCCTTTCCAAAGTCCTCTCATAAGTATCTTATAGGAGTGGTTGCATGGGAAAATCTAATTCTTGCAACCATCTATAACCAAAGTTTGGTTAATAGTTTAGAACTACATTAGCTTTAAATATTGATTTATTCATTAGTTGCAAGTTATTCATGCATAGTTTCATTTTATTAACATTCTTTAATTCTTTTTACTTTAGTAAAGATTACAGTAGATTATCTATAACCCAAAGTGTATATATATA
>MU223748.1:551632-562994 GCA_018584345.1 Thuja plicata
GGATGACCAGCAGAACAGTTGTGCAAAAATAGTGAAGCATAAAGTAGGAAGCAAATAAAAACATGCCCCATGCCCCAAGTCCTCTAGCTATGCATCATGGAGAGACTTATTAGACAAGGACACTCAATGAAAATTAATAATAGTCAGCACACAAAGAAAAGATCATGACATAGGTCAAGCATTAAGTGTTGCATTTAAAAATTTAAGCGTGTTAACTGATACTGAGTTCCGAGGATAAGGATTGAATGCTTGCAAGCAAGTAAAACCACATGACAAAACTGGGTAAGACCAAATCGATAAGTGTTGAAAAACACTCAATGTCAAGTGTTGTATTGAAAAATGCAGTTCGGGTGGTGTTGAAAAACACCTTTTGTGAGGTGTCCTAAAGACCAACGCATCCAAGAGACCAAACCTAACATAGTTATACCCCCTAGACAAAGACAAAGAACAATTCCAGAGCAAGGCAACAAGGACAAGGCATGATGGAGAAAGGCTAAGTTTTGAGGACACACGCTAAGAAACAGGGGTGCAAAGGCCTCAAGTAGCGCCCATTTCCAGGTTTTCACCACTTGGATTTTATTACAATTTTATTTTATTTTATTTTTTTTCAGGAATTTTTATAATTTTTTTTGAATTTTTGCTACCAAGACACCTATTTCCAGGTTTTTACCAAGGCACTTTTTCTATTTTTTTTTATTTTTTGATTTTTTTGTATTTTTTGGAATATATAATTTTTTTTGAAGATACATCAAAAGCGCCTATTGCTAGGTTTTCACTAAGATGATCATTTTTTCATAAAATTTTCTAATTTTTAGAATTTTTGACAATATATCCATTTTTTGGATATTTTCAGGATTAATAAATATGTACAAAAGATGCCCCCAAATAGAACGGGCATTATGGATAGAACTTCTTCAGGTGCAAAACATTGATAGGATCAGGGAGCTGTTCTCCCTTTTTTGTAGATAGTGAATAGGCACCTATACCAAAATCTATTGTGATAATGTAAGGTCCAAGCCAATTAGATTCAAATTTTCCCTTTTGATCTCTATGTTGTTGATTCTTAGGATTTTCGCATAGGACAAGATCTCCTACTTGGAATTCTCTAGGGAGAACCTTTTTGTTGAAGGCTTTGGACATGCGCTTTTGATAGACCCTCATATGGTCAAATGATGCTTGGCATTCTTCATCTAGAAGTTCTAACTCTTGAATTCTCATGGCGCGGTAGTCTTCATCTATAACTAGACCATGGAGAGAAACTCGAAGTGAAGGAATCTCAACCTCCAAAGGTAACACTACTTTAGCACCATATGCAAGGGCAAAAGGAGTAGCCCAAGTAGGAGTATGAATACTCGTTCTATAGGCCCACAAAGCCAAATTTATCTATAAATGCCAATCTCTACCATTCTTACACATTGTTCTATGCAAAATTTTAAGAATGGCCTTGTTTGATGCCTCTACTTGAACATTTCCTTCCGGTAAATAAATGGAGGACCAATGTTGTTTCATATTGAATTTTTTGTAGAGTTGTTTAAGGTCCTTATTTTTAAACTGGTCTTCATTGTCAGTAATAATCTCAGAAGGCACTCCATATCGACAGGTGATATGGTTCAGAATGAATAGAGAAACTATCTTGCCCAAGGCAATAGAAAGTGCGACAACTTCTACCTATTTATTAAAGTAATCAGTAGCAATGATGATAAATTTGTGTCCACCTGATGAGTTGGGATGAATCTGCCCAATAAGGTCAAAGGCACAACGCTAAAATGGCCAATGAGAAATAGAAGGAATGAGCTCCCTACCTGGAGCATGTATCAGGTTACCATGTTTTTTACACTTTAAACATGACTTTGCAAAAGCTATTGCATCCATCTGCATCGTGGGCCAATAGTACCCCACCCTAAGCAACCTTCGGGCCATGGAAAGACCATTGGAGTGTCCCCCACAGATGCCCTCATGAATGTCAACTAACACTTGATCGGATTCTTCCTTTTCTAAGCATCTAAGAAGTGTTCCATCTAGACCCCTCCTATACAAATCACCAGTGATAAAAGAATGGTGAGAGGCATTTTGGGTAAGATTTCAGCGTTCAGATCGGTTAAAGGTTTCAGGTATAATGCCATCATGAAGATATGAGTAAATGGCACCATAACGGGATGATTCATGACCAATAAGGGTACAAATAACATGGATTTCTTGGGAGTCAAAGATAGGGTGATGTAGCTCTTCCACTAGGAATTCAAATCTTGATTCATGTTGCTCTAACTAAAGAAGTGAAGCAAGTGTAGCCATAGCATCAGCTGCTTTGTTTTTTGCTCTAGGGATTTGCTGAAATGTGACAAATGTGAAGTACCTCTTCAAGGAATCAACCATTTTCTTGTAAGGTACCATATTCTCATGTTTTGTTTGATATTCACCATTAACTTGGTTGATTATCAGCTGTGAATCTCCATAGATGTGTAACTTTGTGATTCTCCATTTTATGGCTATCTTAAGTCCATTTGTTAAAGCTTCATACTCAATAATGTTATTTGTACATGGGAACAATAATTTGTAAGATTTAGGAATTGTGTACCCATGAGGAGAAACAAACAACACACCAGCTCCTAAACCATTTTGCATAAAAGATCCATCAAAGAACATCTTCCAAGTTCTTTCAGTCATATACATAAGATGTTCATCTGGGAATTCAACTTGAATAGGGACATCATCTTGTAATAGAAAATGAGCCAATTGATCAGCTATAGCTTGTCCTTTGATTGCTTTTCTCTCAATGTACTCAATGTCAAATTTTGAAAGTATCATCATCCACTTAGCAATTCTACCTGTGAGGGTAGCCTTATTCAAAAAATATTTGAGTGGATCTATCTTGGCTATGAGGTGTATAGTGTGCGCAAGCATGTAATGTCACAAATTTTGGGAAGCAAACACAACAGCAAGGAAAGCCTTTTCAATGCTAGTGTAATTAACCTCATATGAAACAAGAGTACGACTGATGTAGTATATTGCTTTTTCTTTCCCATTTTCATCAAGCTGAGCTAGTAATGCCCCCAAGGAAGATTCTGCTACTGAAATGTATAAAATAAGTGGTTTCCCTGGGATAGGAGGCATTAAAATAGTAGGATTTACCAAGTATTTCTTGATTTGATCTATGCTCTTTTGACAATCCTCATTCCAAATACATTTGACTCCTTTATGTAAGTTCTTATTGAAAGGTTGATCTCAATCCGCCAATTGTGAAATAAACATCCTTATAGATTGAAGACGTCCCTAAAGACTCCTCATTTGACTAATATTTTTTGGAGGTGGCATATCAATGATCGCTTGGACTTTTTCAGGGTCAACCTCTATTCCTTTTGCTAAAATGATGAATCCAAGTAGTTTTCCAGAGGTCACTCCAAATGCACACTTTTTAGGATTTAACCTTAGTTGAAATTGTTCCATGCGATCTAGAATTACCTCCAAATCATCTAAGTGTGTATCTCTTTGTTTAGACTTGGCCAAGGTGTCATCCACATAATCTTCCATATTTTTATGCATCATGTCATGAAAAATAGTTGTCATAGCTCTTTGATAGGTAGCTCCTGCATTTTTTAATCCAAAATGCATAACATTCCAACAATAGGTACCCCATGCACAAGTGAATGCAGTATTTTCTTGATCTTCAAGAGCTATCTTAATTTGATTGTACCTGGAAAAACCATCCATCAAGGAATAAATCTCATAACCCACAGTCATATCCACTATCATGTCTATATTGGGGAGTGGAAAGTCATCCTTTGGGCATGCTCTATTAAGATCTCTAAAGTTTGTGCAAACTCAAATGGATTTGTCATGTTTGGAAACTGGTACAATATTTGATATCCATTCAGCATAGGCAATAGCTCTTATAAATTTTGCACCAAGGAGTTTTTCTAATTCATCTTTGACTAGAAGAGCTATGTGAAGATGCATCTTCCTCAATTTTTTTTTAACTAGTTTGACATTTGGAGCTATAGATAAGTGATGCATAATAAGATTTATGTCAAATCCCAACATATCTGAATAAGTCCATGCAAAATTGATCTTCTTGGTTTGTAATAACTTAGTATAAGCTTCTTTATCTATTGGTGACAAGGACTTAGCCAAGTGCACTATCTGTGGAGCCTCATTTGTACCCAAATTAACTACTTGTGTTGGCTCAATAAGCACTAAAGATTGATCTTGAAAATAGCTGGGGAGACAATCAAGTACCTCATCCTTAGGTGCCTCAGAGAGGTTTTCACCCTTGGATACGTAATTTATTTTTACTTTTTTTGGTTTTGACACTGCCACACAGTGGTTTTTGCCATCAGAACACCTATTCTTTAATATTTTATTTTATCTTTATCTTTTGACTAAGGTACTTGATGTCTGTCTCTGTCATACTCATAGCCAATTCACCGGTGGAAGAGGCTACGGGTTCAATGGCATTTAGGTAACAAGCTATCTCATAATCATTTTGGAATGTCAAAAGCTCAGGTTCTTGATATCGTTAGGACCAATCAATAAAGTCGGGATGAGAAAGAGGCAAGTCAACGACTAGTTCAAGGCTATAAATATGAATGATATTACCATTAGTGACCGAAGAGTCAGAGTCCGTCAAGTATCCCTCGTAGCTACCCAAATCAGGATTCGTCCTAACAAGTGCAGAATCATCCACTAAGGCAACATGTGGGCTCAAAACCTCTAATCCTACACGTGACTCATTGGATACCTCAAGTGGAGAACTAAAAGTGTGTATAACATCAACATCTCTATCAACTGTTGAGGGCTCCGAAAAAGAGTCCCATTCATACTCATTAGAACTGGTATCTGAACTATGACTAGGATGCTTACACCATGAAGGCTTGGGACATCATGATGTTGAAGGTCTAGTTTAATCAAAAGTAGCACTTTCTCTTTAAATTAAATGAACAAGATTGTTTCTTTGATGCTCTCTCAAAGGATCCTCTATATCTGATTCTTGTTCTAAAGTTGCAACTAATGCATGGGCGGTTGAAATATCTGAATCTCCCCAAAGGAGAGTAGTGGAAGGGACCCAATATTCACACATATCTTGTTGATTTGTCAAATTAGGTTCATACTCTAGTTCATCATCACTCTCCAACTTTTCAACGAGAGGATTGGTACACTTGTTGTAATGTTCAAATCCTAGGCCAACTGGTTTCTCAGACTTTCATCCAAATTTAGCATGATCAAGAGGTTCCGACCTAGCATTGAAATTGTGATTAAGAGGGCCATATCAAGGATAGCCCATATTCTTGAAAAAATTATATCCTCTTCCATAAGTCTTAGGAGAGGGAGAGAATTTCTCATTGTGCTTATACTTTTCTGCTCTATAGATCCAGTCTCTAAAAAATTTTTCCTCTTTCTCATTTTGAATAGGCATTGATGATTCTACAAATTTTCCAAATAATGTCATAGTTGAAGAGGAAGGCTTCATCTCTTTTGAAGGTTTATCATAAGACCTAGGTGAAATTGGCAATGTTGTGAGGGAGTTGAGTTGATACCCCCCATACCAAGGTCTATTGTCTTAAGCTTGCCTTTACATTCTACTAAAGTAGCATCAAAATATTTTGCTTCTCTATTGAGGGGAACATGAGCCCCTACTAAAATTGAATTAACAGTAAAGTGTTATCCCCAGGTATACAAATCTCTATGCCATTGTAGGGGAACTTAACACATTGATGATAGGTAGATGGCACTACTTGCATATCATGAATCCACAACCTACCAAGTAAGATATTATATGCAAGGGGTCCAGCATCAACTATTTGAAATAAAATATCCTTTTGAACAGGGCCAATCCTAACAGGAAGGATGGCCAACCCCTTGGAACTTATTCCTGCCTCATCATAGGCTTTGATAGTAATTCTTTTTTGTGTATCAATAACTTCTTCAGAATAACCCAATTCTTTCAAAAGACTAAAAGAACAAATATTAAGCCCAACACCCCCATCTATCAACATGCACCTAACATGAGTTCTATGGATCATGACCTCAATATGAAGGGAAAGATTGTGTGGATGGCTCAGAGCTTTATCATCATCTTCTGAAAATGTAAGGTAGTGAGGGGTAGCAATGTGATTAACCATATTCTGGAATTGATCAATATCTAAGTTGTTGGGGACATTTTTTGTATGTAAAGCATCCTCAAGGATTTGTTTATGTCTTGGAGACAACTCTAAGAGGTCAAAGATCGAAAGCTAAGTGGGTGTTCTCTGTAACTGATTGATAAGATTGTAGTTCAATTTAGGATTAATAGCTGGCTTCAAGGTAACAGGCTTAGACGCCACTTGCTTAGGTTTACTTGATTGACTTGAATTTTGTCCTCTAATGACAACGGGACCTTGACTTCAGGTAACATCATTAAGGGCTTGAGATGACCTTCTAGAGTTGGTACCCCTTAGTACCACAACAGGTTCTCTATCAAAAATAGGAGAGTCCTCATCTAGATCATAACCATAAGGATCTCTTCCACTCATCATGTTAACATTTTCTTCCACAAATTTAAGCATGTTGATGGTATTCTCTGCATTTGTATAAGTATATTTGATCTCATCTTTTCCATTCTTAACTTTAGAGGTCTCCCCCTTTTCATATTTGGGCAAAGGTTCCTTGAATGCCTTGTGCTTGGTGTTGGTTTTCAATCCATCTACTGTAAGTTTTCCATTCTCAATGAGATCTTGAACGAGATGCCTAAGTCTCCTGTAATTTTCAACATTATGTCCAATACAATTATGAAATATGCAAAATTCATCCTCCTTCCACCACCATGGTTTTTCTTTAGGTATATGAAAATGTCCTACATCCAGAGGATGTGCCAAATTTCTATCAATAAGTTTTTACAAAATTTCCCCATATGTCTCACCAAGTTTCATAAATTGACGTCTTTCACTCTTAGGCTTACCTTGGTAACTTGGCTTACTTTCTTTTTGAGTGGGTGCATTGAGCTTGGAAGCTTGAACAGTACTAGATAAGTGTAACACAAGTTGATCCTGATGTTGGGAGGAATCCACAAATCCATCATTGACCACTTGTTTGTTCTTATTCCAATATTGGTTTTTCCCTTTATCCTTGTTAGAGTTGTTGTTTTGACCATTGTTGTTGTCATTTCCATGTTTAGTCAAAATTCCTTGTTCTTTCAAAACATCCTCGATTTGGAATTCAGTCTCAACCATGGTGTTAAATGAATCAAAAACCATTTTCTTAACCTCATACCGCATTTTGGGGACCAAATTACTAACAAGAATGTCAATCTTTTCATTATCAAGAATAGTTCTAGAATAGCAAGAGCATTTTCATCTCCACCTTTGCAAGAAGGTAACAAAGGATTCTCCTTGATTCTAATTTAAGCTACATAAGTCCAACAAAGTGATAGATCTTGAAATATTGTATGCAAAGTGTTGAAAAAATCTTTGAACAAGCTCTTTGAAATTCTTAACAGGGGGAGTTATGTTAGTAAACCATTCCATTGCTTTCCCCCTAAGACTTTGTGGGAATAACCTCATGAGGTAAGAATCATCTTGGTGGAACTCAAAACTAGTGGTGTAAAAATGTTGCACATGATCATGTGGATCTCCACTCCCATCATATTTGTCATATTGAGGAATTGCAACCTTTCTAGGAAATTCTTTCATGTCAACACTCTTATCAAAAGGATTAGGACAAATCAAGTCCAATGAGAAAGAATTCTTAGCTGCAGCCATCTTGGCTATTTGTCTTTTTATTTCATCCACCTTCTCCTCTTGAGATGGATCTTGTCTTTTAATCTTTCTATGCACATCAAATTTGTAAGGGACCTTAGCCCCATTATCAATTAAACTCTTTAAGATCTTGTCCTAGTTTTGTTTCACATACTTCTCCACATACTGTTGAAAGAATGGTTCTTGTTGCATTTGCATGAAATCTTGGGAGGTGTGATCAAAACTCATGCTACTACCTCCATATTGTGAACCATAATGAGCACGTTGCAAAGATGGCTTTGAGCTCCTAGGAGGAGTTTGTCTCCAATGATGATCATGCCTAGAAACTCTTCTTCCTCTAGGACTAGGAGATCATGATGGTGATCTTGAATGTCTCCTACTTCTTGGAGTCCTAGGAGGAGTAGATGGAGGGGAACCATTTCCACCACTAATATTCATATGGTTAAATGGACCATGAAGTTGTCGAGCCAAAATCCTAGCTTGCTCCTGTTGAAGGGCTTTCCTTTCCATTTCTATTAAAGCTTGTTTCTCCAACTCTAGACGTTTAATTTGTTCTTGCTTATGAATTTGTTCATCTTGGAATACCTTATTTTCATGCTCAATCCTTTTGAGTCTGTCACTCATGTAGTTGGTATATGTTTTAAGAGGTGAGCTTGGTCTTGAATGTTGAAACAAGTTGTTGGTATAAGTTGCATTGATGTGAGCATCATGAAGTTCATCTCCTGGTTTCTCATGTTGTGATAACTCATCATCATAAGCTTGTCTCTTACCTCTCTCTCTGTCTTAGCCCCTTGATGTGCATCCAAATATCTTGTTGAAATAAGGGATGAGGTTGGTCTACTATTATGAGAGGAACCACTGAATGAAATAGCATGTCCACTCCTTGCAAACAAATCATCATAAAATTTATCCACGGGTTCCCTCTCCCTTCGAGTCATTGTGTAACTCATATCCATAGAAGAATGAGAAGATGCTAAGGGGATACCCAACTCACTAAGGTGACTCTTGGAATCAAACCAAATTTCTAAAGTATTCCTAGGTGATTGATAAAATATGGGTCCTTTTCCCTTATGTATTTGGCGAGTTTGTACTAGGGGTAATTGGTTAAAAACCACTTGAGGTCATTTTCCTTGATTTACTTGATATCTTGTTGTAACTGGCATAAAATAAAAAGTACTAGCTGATAGGATTACCCTAAGAGATGTTGGTACCAAACTAGGATAGAAAAGGCATTAACTTGTCCAAAAAGAGATGATAAGATAGAAAATTGCAAATAGGAATAAGCCAACACTGCCATAGAGGTGCCCTTCAACTTTGGGTGAATACCCTAGCAGATATGGACCAGGAGGATGGTCTTACCCAAATTAAATAAATTCAGATTGAAATTGTATGAAATTTGATGGACAAGAGACTACCAAAATTCTCTAGGTGTGTTATCAAAGAATCCAAAGGTTTATCTTTTCAACAAGGACGGTTTTTAGCTTACCAAGCGCCAAGCAAGGTCACTTGTGAAATCAAAGATTGCTAATCCAAGAGGTCAAATGAAAGAATCCTAAGCAAAACAAGCTTCTAATAGCAGGGTAAGTAATCCAATCTGACCTGGATCAACCTAGAAAACTGAAAATGATGGGACAACAAGCTAAAACAGGCTCAAAAATGACATCAACAGTTCACTAACGGGCAATTTTGTGCGAGGAAATGCTATCTCACGCGAGGATTTGTAGAATCACACAAGGAAATGCATAGAGTGGCATGATAAAACATGACAGACTGGTGAAAATAGGAAATAGTAACTGGCATCAAGTTTCGCTCGAGGATTTGTAGATGGTCGTACAAGGAAGTGTAGCAAACGACACGAGAAAATAGTTTTCTCATGCGAGGAAAGGACACAGAACTTAGATTTTGTTTGTTTTAATCATCCAACTAGATGCATTAACAAATTTTATCATGAACCAAGCACGTGAAATAACAAGCAGGGAGTTCAAGCAATCAATGTCTTTAAGGGACAAAGCAACCTTGCACATGAACATAGATAGTGTTATAGTAATCCTACTCCATAAGAATTCTACTTGTGTATGTTTTCAAATGTTTTCCAATCATGCACATAGTCCTATGAAAGAAAAATTTGGTTGCACTATGGTTCTTAGTAATGGCTTGATCCTACAACTTTTGCAATCTCAAGTGGGTGAAATCCAATCCCGGCGCATCGAGGTTTTGACACAGTCCCAGAATTTAATCAATCAGGAGCTGTTGAGGAGATACGGCAACCCACAAGAAACTACACCCGTGGAGATTTCTTCCACAAGGACATTTATATAGTGGCTATCACTACCATGGCGAAAATGGGTATTACCCCTTGAGGTTCCGTCCACGTGGTTGACCGAACAAAGGGAATGTCCACTACGGTTAACCCTCTCTAACAAGGAAGACTCATAGTATGGACCACATGGGGACTTAGTTTGGATTCAAGGGTTCCAAGTTTCTGATTCTCCCAAAAGGGAAAAGAGCACAATCCTCTAGCCTCTTCACCTCACCAAAATATAAAAAACATGATTCATTGACCCACTAATTTGAAATCACCTCATTCAAGGCTCACACAACAAAAAATGACACCAATCCCCCAAAGAGAGAAAGTATTGCCAAAAGTTGAAGTCCAAACCAAGTTGTCCAATGAGATGAAAACAAAATCCTTCCCTACCTATAAGGGG
The DNA here is from genome assembly GCA_018584345.1 of Thuja plicata. NCBI lineage: Eukaryota > Viridiplantae > Streptophyta > Pinopsida > Cupressales > Cupressaceae > Thuja > Thuja plicata. Next base: position 562,068 of record MU223748.1, read on the forward strand.
ATCTATCGTCAAGAAGAGATTCGCATGTAAAACAAGCGAATGAAGCCCACTCTCTCAAGATCACCACAAATAGTGTTCATAGGGCCTAATTACTATGTGAAACATATATGCAAGAAAGCAAATCTAGGTCCATTTTTAGGGCACCAATTGGAAATATGATCTATGAAAGCAAGAAACACTCAAGCTAGACACATGAGATGTTCATTTTATTTCCAAAATCAAAACATTACAGAGATCAACAAAATACCTAAAATCCAATGCAACGCAAATCATTTTGTTGTTTATCCAAGCAAGTCCAAATCAGCAACAACAACAACAATAACAACAACAAATCACAAACCACTAGAAATAGTAAACATTAGTGGTTAGCATGAAAAATCAGAGATATGTCAATATAGCAATGAAAATCAGATCTCTGGTACAAAATCTCATGTGAGAAAGTACACAGAGCCATGTGAAAAAGTGTACAGTGCCACGCGAGGAAACAGAAAGCTCGCGCGAGGAAATGCACAGCCACACAAAAAAATGCACAGGCGGTAAAAAAAAGTATAGAGACAGAAAACTAGTCAGATCACAATATTGATGCCGAATCTCATGTGAGGAAGTACACCACACCGCGCGAAGAAGTACATAGAACCGCGTGATAAAACACTAGATCCAGCAAAATCTCGTGCGAGGACCTGCAAAAGCTCGCGCAAACTTTCTCTATAGACAAAAATAGCAAGTACAGAAAAGACAGAAATTTTGGATCCGAAAATAAATTGATAAAAAATAGCTAAAGAGATAGAAAATGAATCTTTTGCCCCATGGTGGGTGCCAAAAATGTGTGCTAAAATGTTGACACACTTCTATGAATCATTCCATCCAAGGTTGCTCAAGAATGAGGCCTCAAATATCGATCCATAGCTCTCTAGTCATGGAGTGCAA
>MU223748.1:568546-607496 GCA_018584345.1 Thuja plicata
TGTTAGAGTAATCTTTAGTAATTACTCCTTAGTGCTTAAGTTTCTCTTAGGCAGTTTAGTTAGACTTAGGAAAGTTTCCTTTTCTGAGTTAGTTGCCCTTTTAGGGTTTTGACATCCTTTATAAGGATTGTCTTCTTTGTATTCTTTACTGAGATTGTATTATTTTCATCATTGTGTTAATAGAAGATAATTTCTTTCCCAATGGGTTTGCAGTCTCTCTCATTTTGGCCGCCATAGCTTTCTGAAGTACTTCTCTCTTCTGTCTTCTTCTTTCTTGTAGCAGTGTTTGCATGCAGGTTTCTTGGGAAGATTTGACGTTTGTCAAATCCTATAATAATGATAGATGGTACATTCTATATATGAATTTTTCTACATTTAGGGTTTCCAATGGTCTTAAAGTGACAATTAATGCTCAGCCAACTTACTTTTATGAATACCTAAATTTCATTTCCCTATACCAAATGAATGTGAAACATAAACTCAACACTATGTATCCAAATTCATCTAAGTATGCTCATATGGATCTCTACACATATACTAGGAAATGATTAAGATTTAAATTTTAACTTGCAATTCCTACTTATACCTCTTTCCTGATTAGGTAGATTTGGTTGCACCCAATCCAGAGGATGAGGTTCCTTCAATGGTTTCGAATGATGTTCCATCATCCATGGTCTTTCTTCTCCATGTCTTATTTATCTGATCTCTCATTTCTTCTACTTTCACTTTAGGTTTCTTAGATGTTTCTTACTCGGTAGGAGGTTTTCCTTGGTACCTACAATCTTTGGCAAGGTGACTTAGCTTGTGACAATGGAAGCATGACATGCTAGGGCTTCTCCAAGATCTTTTATTGTTCCTTTCATGTAAAAACATGCAATTTGCAGAAATATGACCATATCTTCCTCAGAATAAACTGAAGGCATTATATTTAGCCATTAGTATACTTAGAAGAAAAACATGATCTGCACCATCGGTTTACTCTACACTAAAAAATAGGGCACAACACTATCCGAGGCCAAGGTTACTTGACAAACACTATTAAGTGTTACCCAATAAAAAAAGGTAAATGATACCTGAAGAGTAACAACAGTGCTACCCGATAGTACAAAAAAGAGAGGTACCCAACAGATACAGGGAACTTGATGATTAGTTCAGTCAAGGAACACCGACAGACTGCAAGTTCAAACTGACAACCAAGAACCGACAGTCAGTTACATGCTGCAAAAAGTGGATCTGACTTTCCACGTCAGATAAATCACTGAAGTTGTATTTATAACTTCTTGATTTTCTTTTAAATCCATTATGTGTGGAGGAAGCAATGTAATATTTATTTTTTTAATTTATTTTACTATTTTAAAATATGCAAAAATAAAGATCAAGGTCAAGTTGTAAACCTTGGATCTGAGAGTTAACATTGTAAATCATGAATTCCAAGATAGGTAAAACACTTGTATAAATAGGTGCTCAATCCATTGAGAATTTTTTTTGTTCAAAAAGGATAGTAGCCATGAAGAGAAACTAAAGACTAGACAGAGAATTCATGCAGAAGAACACAAACAGATTCAAATTAGTTTTCAAGAACAGAACAGAGGCTACCGACAAGCAGAGAAAAGGTATTCATCAATCACTTAAGGTGATATTATTATTGTAAAGGCTTTAATGGATCTGTAAATTAGAAATAGTAGATTGCATACAGTCAGGTCAACATTTGTACTCATTCTAACAAGTGTAGTACACTAATGAAATCCTTTCAAGAAAGGTGGGCTTAACCGTCCTATTGTAAATCTCATAACTGAGTGCACACTTAAATCAATGTTGCTAAAGCCCTTAATAGAGTAGATCTTAAAAATTCTCCACCTTAATAATCTTAACAGGGTAGATCATCAGAAGTGATCAAATTGTAAGCCTTAACCGGTCCCCTTCCATTCTGTAGATAGTGAAGTTTTGTGGGTGCCATCCCCACCGCAGTTTTTACTTCCTAACAGGAGTTTTCTGTGATACCATATCTTGTGTTATGTGTTTGTCAATTTCATTAATATTTTTATGAATGAATGAAAACTATTAAAGATTGTGAACAAACAATAGATAGATAAGAAAGTATAACAATAATGGTTGGTAAATCAGAATTGAATGATTACTAATGATAAATTGTGTAAGGTGATAAAAGTTTTAGAGGTACTGATTCACCCCTCCCCTCGCAGTACTACTTCCCATTAATTCCAACATAAAAAAGATATCCTTGTGTTATATTCCCATTGTATGGATGTAATCTATCGCTTGTTTGGCATATTTTGTCAGTTTGGTACCCATTTTTCATTTCTGTTTTGTGATCTTCATTCTTCATATTTGTGATTGTACTTGTTGCAATTATTGTTGTAGCCATCAAAATTTGGCTTTCTTGTAATTTTTTGAGTCTTTGATCTGCATTCATGTGCTCGGTGCCCATAATTGTTACAGTTATAACAATATCCATAAAAATTGGGTGAGCTCTGTGACTTGCCTCTTTTTCTTCTACATATGTTTGTAGTATGTCCAGGCTTCCCACAATAATGTAAAAAAGGTTTGTTTAACTTTGGTGGGGGATAAGTTCCTTGACTATCAGCTTGATTAGAAGACTCTCCTTTCTTAGTAGTGCTCTTACTATTGAATCCTAGTCTATTCTTGTCTGTCGGTTGTCTCTGACCTTTAAGTTTTGCATCCAATGATCTCAGTGTTTCTTCATTTCTCTTTAGTATCTCATTTGTTTCTCTTTCAGATTTCAGTTCTCTATTCAATCTATTAGCTTCACACTTCAGTGCTTGATTCTCAAAATGTCTTTTGGATGACTCTATATTGGAACTCACTAGTTGATAAGTCATATTGTATTGTACTTGCATCATCCTCATGATTTCATTGTCTTTCTCAAATATTCTTTTTTCAAACTACCTTTTGTCTTCTTCAGCTCTTCTCAGTGTATTTGCAACTGCTCCTTTAGAGTCAAGGATCTCACTCATTCTCAATGCTTTTGTTTCTTGATCTATTTTTGTTAATTTTAGTTGCTCGGTGAGTTTCTTGTTCTTTTCCACGAGTTCTGCAATGGAAGAATCAGCTTCACCACTCAGAATAGCTTCATATGTTGTTTCAAGAGTATTAACATGCTCTTGTGTGCATTTGAGTTCACTGCATAACTACTTCCTCACTTTTAAGGAATTTTCTAACTTTCTTTTCAGATCTTCAATTACTTCTTCTTCACTCTCTAACTCAAACTCAAGACTATCAATCTTCTTCGATTGCTTGTAACTTTCCATGGTCATGATCTTTACTCTTAAGTGTTTAAATCTCAATCTCAAGAGACTAGCTCTGATACCAATTGTTGGATTAATCTCATGGAAAGGTAAGTTCTGAGAGGGGAGAGGTGAATCAGTACTTATAAAACTTTTACGATACAATGCTGATAATTTATCGAGTTGAATAAATTGCATAAAACATTGAAAAGCATATAAAGTAAATCAATAAACCATGACACATAACACCATGATTTTTTGTCACACAGAAATCCTTTGTTAGAGGAAAAAATTATGGTGGGGATGGCACCCACAATCCTTCACTTCTGCAAAATAAAGGTTTCTCAGTTAGAGCTACAATTCTGGCTACTTCCTGTCGCTTACCATGTTAGGGGTATTATACTCGGTCAAGCGTACAAAAAGAATTATTCAATCTACCTGATTAAAGGATTTTATAATCTCTCATATAAGAGATGTACCCAGGTAGAGGATTTACAAAATAAGATATGTTAGGGCCTACCCACTGGATGGGATTTCTTAACTCCTAACTATTACAAAATCTTATTACAAAATTTTTTGCAAGTATGCATCAACCATAATGCTCTTCAGACTCTTTATGCTATGCAAATGCATTGCCTCTTTTTTCACTCAATAACTTAATTGTTTTGCACCCTATATCTTCTTCATTTTGTCTTCACCTCTATCATTGTAACTGCTTCTCTCTCTCTCTATAATATTTTCCATCTTCTCTATGTAATATTCAACATCCCTCTGTCATATTCATGTTTTTTTCATTTTATATGATCTTAACACGGTTAACCTAATTTGATCCTTCTCCTTCTATGGTGGAGGTGATGCGGTACAATGTTGGTTTCATTCCCAAACCATTTATTATTTTTGAATATCATTGGTTGAATTTCCTCGTGATCATCTGCAATCATATTGGTGCAATCCTAATGTTCAACCTAACTTTTGTCTTGAATACCGTGGAATTTTTTCCGCTCGGTGTCCAGGTTCAATGTATTCAAATTTGAATTGTTATGTCAGCTCTGGAGTGTTCGATAATGAGATTTTATCTTTCTCGGTGACATAAATCTCTACTCGATGACTAAGTCTTCTCTATGTCTCGGTGACTAACTTTGCTTTGTGTCTCGGTGACTAACTTTGCTTGGTGTCGGTTCTCTACTTAACTCAGTAACATGCTACTGTTCGATGCTTGGTGTCACTATTACTCTGCTTTATCGACAGTCTTCCTTAGTGTTATCTTTCTCTTTACCATTTGTTTTCATTGACTATTATAACTTTGACAAAACTAATGCCAACAAACTAACTCAAAGAAGTATCAAGAACTTGGTACTATCTCCATACCAACAACAAAAAATGATGATCTTTAGGGAATTATCAAATCTTTGAAGCTAGGTGAATTAGATGCCTGGTACCTACAAGCCTACATCACAAAGCATAAATACAAGTGCATAGATATACATATAAAAGAATACATTGCAGATATATAATCAATATTGATACATTGTGTGGACCTCAACTATGTGAGTAACTATGACTTCATCCCCATGTCATGAAAACACATCAAATATATATACACATAAAATATCTGGCGTCATCATAACAAGGGTTAGAATCCTAATCATTGGTTAGTCCTCATAATCAAATCATAAAACTAAAATATATTCATTTCCTAAATCCATATGCATAGATATCAATAATCATAAATAAATACATAAAATTATCTTAGAGGTATATCATCATCTAGGTCTACCCACCATAATTGTCAATGATCAGGGTTAGGTTGATTATTTAAAAGCATAAACCATAAAGAGATCATCACATAAAGAGAAAATCAATAGTGAAAATTAACTTAGCCTAGTTGTCAACATCTAGAAGCACCACATAAAATACATGATTCATCCTGAGTAACCTTAACATAAGAAGTTATAGTAATCACTTATATATCTGTCAAGCACAAATCTCATATCATCCTAAACATAGAAAGTTATAGAAAGGTATTCAACACTGAATTACGTGGAGATAGACACACACCAAAGGATCCCTTAAGATAGTATGTCTATCATTAGGCTCAATGGGTACTATATTATGAAACCATTAGAAAGAACTATTCGAGTAGATCATACAAGTATCACAAATATGTAAGCACTAAGCAAAGCATCAAAAGATCTTACCACACTCAAGAGAATTTTAGAAAAGCTAAAAAAATATTTTAGGTTAGAGGGGTATTACATCCTAGCTCTCTAGACCCTAGTATTAATATCAAGAGGAAAAGGAAAACTAATATGTCTATGTCTGGTAAATTTAAAGGAAACAATTCCTCTCGGTCCCATTCACCTGGGGTTGGAAGATAATATTCCCATTTGAAAAAATTCAACTTGAATCCTCTTAATGCTTCAACCCATATTTACCCTACTTCTTAGAATATGGAAGATGTCGATATAGGGATTCATGTGGGCATCCTCATTGGTTAGGATAAAGATATGTCAATCAAGAAGGGTTCATCGGTCCAGGACAACCATAGTATTAATAAATTTTTAAAGGACATGATAGAAAGACACATGTTTATGTGGATAATCACATAAACTAATACTTTGAAAGAAAGATCTATGCTATCCCCCTCCAACCAGAGTCTTGATTGTATCATGGCTAGTACTCAAGGTCTAGCCAAGGGCATTAAAAACCTTAAAGAAGATCATGAGTGGTGCATTCAAAAGCTGGAGCATTGCATGAATGGGATTGAAGAAAAAATAATTGTTGTTATTTTTATTACCAAAACCACCATGAATAACACCACTGAGTACCCCAAGAATTTAAATGAACAAGTGGAGGCTCTACAGGTCATGTATAAAGGTAATTTTTATTCTCCTTCTGCTAGTGTGAAATCAACTAAAAGAGATCAATTCATGGACAAAGGTGTGGTGAAGAAGGAGATAGCCCCTAATGTGGACAGAGGCCTGACTAGGAAGGAGAAAGAGACAACTATGATGCCTAGACCTGCAAAAAGATTGAGAAGAAAATACAATGTAATTACCCCCATTGATAGTAAAATCAAGAAGCTTTGTAGTATTAATGATGAGATTTTTTGAAACAATGATAGTTCGATAAGAAATTTGTAAGGTTTCTGGGGCTGTTGTTTTTCTCATGGTTAGTATCTAGATTTAATTTTTACTTTTTGTTGTATTAAGGGTTTGTGGTCCCTTCAAAAATAGTTTTCTTTTAATAAAAAAACATACATATATTTTTAAAAATTAGGTAAAATATTTATTTTAAAAAGAATGGTGGGACATCTAGACAACCATGCATGTAGAAAAGTTCAATGATTCATAAACAAAATCTAACTGCTACCATATTCTACAAATGTGTTTTGAATCAAAATAATCAAATAAATATATAAAAACATCCTATGAACTCATGAAAATAATATTTTAATATAAAAATAGCTTCGAGATGGAAGTTTAACAATTAAAAATACATTGCAAGAAAATTTTCATTTGGTGGCCACCGTGATGAAAGTTCTATTGTTTAGTTTGAGTTGTTAGCCTGTTATAATTTTGACTCAATTTTAATGAGAGTCAAAATTATATAGATTAAAATTCATTCACAAACATAGTGGTATGTTACAATTTTAATGTAAGTCAAAATATTATCAAGTAAAATTTTCATTTACAAATTTATGCAAAATAAAATTGATTTGATTTTTTGATGTACAATAAAATCATTTTATACAACTGATCATGACAAAGAATACCATGTTTAATTTATATGAGAATCAACAATAATTTTGTACACTATAATCTATTAAAATATAAAGAAATATTTTTTTTCACTCTATTACTTAATAATGTTAACTTGAACTTGGATTCTTTAATTTAAGCTATTGTTAGGTTATATGATTTTGATACAAAAAAAGTCTCATCATTCACAAACACATGCATATGTATAATAGAATTGATTGGATCATCAATATTGATAAATTATTAGTAATAAAAAATTGTATCATGGTTGAAATACAATCTATAATATAAGATAAAGAACTCATAATAGTTGTGAAATTTAGAACATGCAATCTTCCATTTAGCGACAACAATTTTGACATAATAGTAATCCTCTAAATCCTACTCTACTAGATTTCTTCCCATTTATTATCAATTCATTAAACCTCATTGTCCTGAAATGAAAATGAAGGTGTCCCATGTATAGTGACATCACTACATCGATTTTTCTATTATTTTAATAAGAGTCAAAGAGAAGTAAAATGACTGATACCTAGATTGGCATGATCAACACCAAAAATGTTAGTATATATTAAGTTTTCTCAATAACAATTATAAATACTACCCACTCCTACCCTTGGAAGTAGGTTCAATCACAAGTATTTCAGTTTTATTATAGGAGTCCATTATATAATCTCAAAACTAGAAACATTATTCTATTGATTCAAGAGATTATAAGATTTTTTTTATGGAATGATGAAGGATCATATTAACTAATAATGAATGAATCATAACTATCTCGTAATAAATAATTACAATTCTGTCATTATATAAAGGTCTTAGATACATCTAAAGGCTTCTTAAAACTTAAGAACATTATAGTTAAATATTTTAAAAAAAAATTAATTAATTTGTGAAAATATTTTTAAAGTTTAAAAGTTATTATGCAAATCTAAATATAAAAATATAAATAAATATTTTTTATTATATAGTTCTTTTCAAAAAATTATCATATATTTTTAGGAAGGATATCTTATCCAACAATTTATTATTTAAAATTATTAAAAAAATTGATATTTTTAACAAAGATATCTTGATTCAAATAAATTTTTTACGGGTAATGGGCAGAAGCCAAGATTTTAATTATTATTGGTTGATTTAATTACTATTATTTGTTAAGACTAAGTAGACTCGAACCCAAGACCTCCCAGATTTGAGGCTCACAACTTTATCGTTGTGTTATAGGTTGTTACCTTTCATTCAAATCATTCTTATTCTTTTACAATATAACATTTTTTTTTCAAGTTCCATAAAATATTTTCAATTTGAGAGGGCACCACTAAGGTCCATTTTGGCCCCAAATGAGGGAGGACCTGTGGTGGGAAAGAGGTTTGAAGGCTTCTATCACAAACCTCCCAAAAAAGATGTGGTCATGTGTTTTAAGGCCCTCCTTTGCTATCGTAGTAGAGGAGACCACCACATTGGTTTTGATGCCCAAGTGAGCCATGAGTGGGGTGTATTGCAGAGAAAGGGCGTAAAGAGAATCATGTGGCCTTATGCCCAGCTGAAAGAGATTTCCCACAATAGGCCAAGAAGGAGGTATAGAAGGAAGAGGAAGCCTTTCCCTATTCATCCTCTTCCATAGAAGGAAGGATACTGAAAGTGAAGCAGTAGTAGGGAGCATAGAAAACTAAGAAAGTGGTGGAATCTCTGCATTAACTCTAAACAAACAAGGAGATCCTTATTTTCATAGGGTTTTCTAGAATACACTACCCATTATATAGAACAAAAGTTGTGAGGACATCATTCCAGATCTAACCACATTATTTGAACGAGCTCTCGAATGCAACATTTTAAATTTTTAAACTATACATCTTTAGAATTATGCAATAAATTCCTATACAAAGCAAAGGAATTTATGCAATGATATAGGTAGTGAGGTTTTAACTAGGGGACGTCAATGGATTCTTGAAAACTATCTCCAAACCCTCTCTTTCATATTTTTTAATAGGTGGCCATCAATCATTTTTGAAGGGTTCTCTTTCACATGGTCCTAACAAATATTGAAATCAAATAATGTAGAAACTGATGAAATATCGGATTCAACTCCAAGATCCAGCTGCATGCACAATACCTATCACAAAGAACGAAGCAAAAGTATGGAAAAAGAAAAAACCCTCTTGTGCTCAAAAATGTCAGAGCTCAAATTGTATTAAGAGAGAATGAAAAAATAATTACAAAAGTGGCTTAAAAGGAAGGAAACCCTAAAGCGACACAAAGCCAGGTTGAGGAATAATAATTAATATAAATATTAATTATTATTCACCTAAAAGGAGTAAGCTTAAGTGAAATAGAATAATAGAGGACTTAATTAATTAAACCAAAATGATTTAATTATAAATTCAAATATATCTATTACTCTAACACCACCCCTTAAGTGTAGCTTAGGAGGAAGCTAACCTAGCATAGCTAAGAAAGCAAAAAAAATGGGTCTCAGCAACAAGGCCAAATCAGGTACCGAGTACAAGGAAATCTCTATAAACCGGAGTAAAGGAGAAAACCAAGTGGGAAAAACTCCTCTCCAAAAAGAGATGAAAAAGCAAGCAAAGACAAAAAGAATGACTTCAAGAGACTCTCTCAAAGCCATAAGTAAAATGCGTGTTGCTTACCCCCCCGTGAGAGAGGGTCGAGGCTCCAAAGCCCCCCTAGAATGAAAAAACCCCTGGATCAATGAACAAACCATCATGACTCCAATACAAAGGAGTGAAAGGAAGTGAGCACTGAAGAGGTGACCTTGAAAGATGAGGTGTCACTGGAAGGCCGAGCTAATTCTCAAAAGAGAAGACACGAGGATCCTGAAATGGAATCCCCAATGCAAGTGGTATGACAGGTGTGCTAACACTATCATGAGAGAGGAGATGAGTGTCCTCTGTAGAATCCTCAACAACTGCACCTGGTGGCTCAATGAATAGAGCTGGAGGGTTTGGTAGTGCTGAAGAAGAGTCCTGCTAAAGAGAAAGAACCTCAACAAGATGTGGTGTGGTAGTCTCAGCAGGGGTCTCAGGAACAACACAGAGGTTCAAGTGACCAGACTACACCACATGATGCTCTCACGAAAGAGGAGAGTTGTGCTCTGATGATGGAGATGGTGGACCAAAGTGTGAAAAGGTGTAGAGATGAGTGGAGTGATCAACTTTCCCTATAGCTACAATGCCACCTGTCATACTATCCCGAATGAAGACTGAATCTGGCGAGAACTCAATTGACTTCCCTGATCCACTATGTGTGATCTAGTAAATCGAGAGAAGGTTCACAGACAGGGATGGAACATACAGTACATCATTGAATGTGCCATCCTCAATGCATACAGAACCTTTCCCACAGACTGACATAATAGTGTTATTCCCCATGAGAATGTGAGGAATGGGAGAAGCCTCAATGGAAGAGAAGATCTGTAGAGAAGACGCCATATGGTGAGAAGCACCTGAATCTAGTATCCAAGGGACCTATGAAGGGGATGCAATGGAAGCCCTTAATGCATGACCCTATCCAAAATCCTGTCCAGATGTCGAAGATGAGGCAGAAGACTGAAAAGCAGACCCCTGTGAGGATGGAGAGGAAATAGTGCTCTTTTGAAGGGGAGCTTGCAAATCTGCAATCTGTTTCTCATAGCCATCAAATCTCTTCTGAAAACACTGTGACTCATCATGGGACCCCTTCTGACAATAGGAACATGTAGGGTGTTGAGTCTTCTGTTTCTCCTTCCTAGAAGAAGATGGTGGGCCAGTAGAGTGCTGAGAAGAGGAATCAGATATCTGCTTTGGCTTCAGCTTCTGTGTATCCTGAGATGACTTGGCAAGCAATGCCTGTGACTGTGAACATGTAAGAGAATCCATCTGACTAAGCTTGGACTACTCACGAGTTAACCTATCACAGAAGGTCTCAAAAGAGGGCATAACATGTCGTGCACCCAGTGTATCCATAGTGGAGTAGAAGGTAGAAGTGAAAATTTGATAAGGACCACGAAGCTTTGAGAGTATCAGGAAGATACACTCATCATCTGACTTCGTCTTTCCAACAACCTATAAAATAGATCGAAGAGACTTGAACTTCATCAGGTAGTCCTCAATGCTGGTGAATGAGTCAGGTGCCAAGGAGGTGAACTCTGCATCTATCTAGAGAATCCTGAACTGATTCATGGTGCCAAACAAGGTGGAAATCTTGTCCCACATATCCCTGGGTGTGGTTAGACCATCTAGGTGGAATAACAACCCATTTGAAATATTCATGGCAATGAGGCCCATTGCCTCATCCATCCTATTTCTGTGCATAAGAGCCTCATAAGGCCTCTGTACAACTAGCTGAACTGTATCCAGGTAGGACCATAAACCTCGTGACATGAGGAGTCTAGTCATTTGTGGCTTCCATGTGTGGTAGTTATGTGGAGTCAGAACGATAATGGATGTGTCCGACATTAAGAGAAGAAGACGGAAGTAGAAGGGTCTCTCTGAATTGAAAATGCAGAAATAAATAGGCACCCCCCAAAAACTATTAACCTAACTCCCGTACACCACAAGATGAAGCAAAAAAAACACAAAGAACCAGAGAAAAGCCTGAGTTTTTGAATGCAGAGGAGGAAAACAAAGCTGCAACTTTGACACTAAAAATAGGAGCTTAAATGGTGGAACCAGCAATCAAGACTAGCATCAACACATCTGGCTCAGAAACACATTTTCGGTGATATTTCATTTTTCAAAACCAGACACCGTATGCTCAAGTTATGAGCAAAAAATTGATAGGTACCCTGAAAAGTGAGCTCACTGGAAAACACAGTGACGGGTCTAAATTTGACGCCCGTATGGACGTCACCAGGCCGTCGAATGATGTCAGCAGTAGGCTAGTGACCGGATGGAGGCACCGCCAGCGGCGGTGGCTACCAGGATGGGAAGCGACAGCTGCCAAGCGGTGCGGCGGCGGTGGCAGATCTGGGCGGTGCGGGGGTAGCTGTCGGGCAGCGCGGCGGCGGCGGGTGGCGAGCCAGGCGGCGCGGGGGCGGCACTGCGGAGGCGCGACATTTTATAACCGGCTGCACTTTTTTTAAAGCGGTTTTTTTTTTAAAATTTTTTTTTGAAAAAAGTTGAAATTTTTTTTGATTTGCGTGCCCGTACGGCCCTAGTAGGGAAAAAATTTTCTTCCAGATGCTCTGGAGGCCAAATAGGTCAAGTTTTATATGGATTCTAGGGTATTTGGGCCTTTTGGACGCAACCATGAGGTCATTTTTTTCCCAAAGTGCACCAAACAAAAAGGACTCCCTAGATCCAATAAAAACAATAGAAGAGCATAGAAAAAAAGGTGCTTGATCCACAGCTTCAAAAGAATTCGAACAAGTAGCAGTAGAATGACTCTGATACCATGTAGAAACTGATGAAATATCATATTTAACTCCAAGATCCAGCTGCATGCATAATACCTGTCACAAAGAACGAAGTAAAAGTATGGAAAAAACAAAAACCCTCTTGTGCTCAAAAATGTCAGAGCTCAAATTGTATTAAGAGAGAATGAACAAATAACTACAAAAGTGACTTAAAAGGAAGGAAACCCTAAAGCCACACAAAGCTAGGTTGAGGAATAATAATTAATATAAATATTAATTATTATTCACCTAAAAGCAGTAAGCTTAAGTGAAATAGAATAATAGAGGACTTAATTAATTAAACCAAAATGATTTAATTATAAAGTCAAATATATCTATTACTCTAACAAATAATGTGTTCAACTATAATAGTTATCTTTACATGTAGGTAAGATATATCATTTTTTCTATTGATTTTACTACTGGCAATCATACTTTAGTGTGCAATGGGTACATTGTAAAATTATGGAAAGGTCATTTAAGTATTTGTCCGTTTGTTTGTCACTCCCTCTCATCGTCTCTAGATCTCCTTATCTTTGTATCAATATCTCTTGCCATCTCTCTCTCTCTCTCTCTCTCTCTCTCTCTCTCTCTCTCACACACACACACACACACACACACACACACACACATTATTAAATGCATTTCAAAAGTAATAATTAAAAAATATATACAGTCAAAGCTTCACCTCAACAAGAATATATGGAGAAATATACTACAACTCGGACATCCCCTCAATGTAGAGTGGTGCACCCGCCTATTAGGTGTCACTCCTACTCAAGGCTTAAAACCAAGACCTTGCATTTCTCTCTTTCTTTTCCCTCTGCACCTCTCTGTCTTTTTATCTCTATCTCTCCCACCTTTCTCTATATCTCTATACATCTCTTTATATATCACTTCAAATATATATCAAACTATGTTAAACAATTTAAATAACAAATAATAAAATATGATCTATAACACTATTTAAAAAATTGTATAAAATGAACATAGATAAATTAATCAAATAATTATATTTTTTAAATATGTTTACTAATAATTTTAATATATTTTTTTTCTCGGTAAAAGGTCTAGGCCAATACTTTATTAATTTTGAAAAAAAGTTGTACACATCCATTGAAAAGGGCACTGAAGGAAAAGAACAGAGGAGATAAACACCTTTGATATAACCCTATCCAAAGTATATATTGAATTAAGAAATCTTATACATTGTATGAATATAATTTATATCCTTAATTCCATGGTCCAACCATTATCTTTTAGTAATAATTCGCTTCATATTCCTCTCAGCCTAGTCCATCTTCCATCCCTACTCCTCTCTGGATTTCACATACACCCTTGGTCAAGATCATTGTTAGATTTGTGAAAAAATCATTATTTCATAATCAATGCCTATTGTATTTCATTTTATTTTTAAAATAAAGTAAAGATCATTTAAATAAAAGAAAATATTTTCTAATTTAAATAATTGTCCATAAATCTTTCATAATAAATTAAACGTATTTGCTAGCTATTAGTGTTAAAGGGAAAAGTTTTTATTCTGATAACCATAAATCCAGTCCCATTTCAGATCACTTATTGCTTTGCAAAATCAGAAATAGCACATAACTCTAATTTTATTCCTATTTATAAGAGGGTGAACTTTATGTTTATTAATGATTTATATATTCACATTCTTATACATAGGATTTGAACTAGAGCTATGAACTTTACCTGTTATTTTGTAAATCCATAACATTGAATTACTTTCTGATTTGATTTTCTCTTAATCCTTTAGTACCAATTTGCATTCCATATTTCACATTTCCTATTTCATAAACAAATCAGAATAAATTTAACTTTCCTTATCATGAAATCAAATAATTAACATGAACTTTCCTCCAATCATATTGTAGCTTTACTTATCATGCTGCTAATAGAATTTTTCATGCTATTAATAGAATGGTATCTATAATGCTTTCATATATTAGTAATCTTCCTGCTCGCAATAATTCGAAGAGTAAAAAGTAACAAAATTTAATCCGCGCTCTATGATAAGAAAAAAGCTACATAACATGATAGGATGTATAAAGTTCTACCATACTTTTACTTAACTGTCTTTGTTTTCCTTACCATAATGTTTCTACTGCCACAATTATTTATTCGACTGACATATTCCTTTAGTGGAAGCTTCGAAAAACAAAGTGCCTCCAACAGGCCCATGAATTTAAATCTTCATTTCTTGTTGGTCTTAATTGTTAAGCTTAATGGTGATATTGGTAAATTTATCATCCTAAGCTTATACCAATCATTGTTTAACAAATTTCGTTTCCTTCTTATACCATAAGATTAAGGGTGTCAAACTGCCCTTTTTAAAAAATAGTTGATTTATATTGATGTTGTTTATAGATTGATTAATATTAATTAATATCAAATGGGGTCTGATTCAAGATTTTGTCAAATTTCTCATTCATTTCCTATTCTTATGATAGCTAGAAATTGAAAAAATTGTTATTGACCTTCTCAATTATGGTATATTACTTATAAAATAGAAAATATAACTATTCATATCACTATTTATTAATTCATAAGAAAATTAATTTAGTTTATCCTAACCATTTAAATAGAGAGGGTTTGGTATTATTTTGATGAATTATTGATGACTCCCTAATGTCCTATTCAAAAGATTTCTGCTATCTTGATAGCATTTCCTTCACTGTTTTCAATTATATTTATGTTAATGTCTTGAGTAAAAACATTAAAGAAAATGCAAATTGTTTCAACTTCTAAACTT
Organism: Thuja plicata; assembly: GCA_018584345.1. Classification (NCBI taxonomy): domain Eukaryota; kingdom Viridiplantae; phylum Streptophyta; class Pinopsida; order Cupressales; family Cupressaceae; genus Thuja; species Thuja plicata. The sequence continues at coordinate 583,736 of MU223748.1, forward strand.
ATGTTGTTTGCTAGTATCTTAGGCGTAGCATTCCCTTTTACTATGTCTATAGTAGTCTCTTCTAATCCAGTTGGAGAATCATCTTCTTATATCTCCTTATTTTCCAATTCCAAGATTTTCTCTATTAACCTTCTCTTTTCCTCTTTCACGGCTTCACAATCCTCATCTTCTGAATTAGATTCTACCTCCTTAGGCAGAGGTATGTTGTCCTATTCAAAATCTAGTATATTATTAATTTCTTCTCTCTTTTACCAAATTTAATTTTTCTACTCTATTAATCTTTTGGTCTTTAATTATTTCCTCATTGATCAATTCCTTATTGAAAGTGTTCTTATTAAAGTTCTCAACTGTCTTTATGTTAGGCTCATCCGATTCCATGAAATCCTCTCATGTTCCTTCCACTACTAACTCTAGGACTTCCTTGCTAAGTTTTCCTACTCTTGTTGTAATACCATCTCCACTTATTCTAGCTTCTTTCATGATGATTTTTTTTATCAAATTTCTCTAAGTGTGGTTTGAACAGTACAATCCCGTTAATTATATTATCATCCATAGGAGTCTCTATGGTCTCTACTTCTATGATCTCACCTTCTTCTACTTCATGTATTTTCATAGTATTATCTGGAATAGGCCGGTTTGGGTTGAGATTCAAATCCTTTGGGGGATTATAATTTATTACTACCACCTTATACTTAGAGTTAGATAAATTCATATGATCTTTATTGACTTCAACAATTTCTCCTTCTTTGTTTTATGTAGAAGGAGGGTGTTGGAAATACAATAATGGGAAAGCAAGATACTGAGGGGGGGGTGAATCAGATCTTCAAAATTAAACACTTAAAACAAATTGATCCACATTCATACATATATGAATCTAATGTAATATCAGATAGCATCCAAACAATGAAATAAATAACTCATAACACAAGAACTTGGTAACCCAAAAACCAAATAGGTAAAACTGGGGTGGGGATGACACCCACAAAATTCTCCACTACTGCAGTAATAAAGTGTGCCTGTTAGGGCTACAAAAGTTGATTACAAAATGCAATCAACCCTGTTAAAAGTCTGCCCGGTTAAGAGCTAAAGATCATTACAATCTACCCTGTGAAAGGATTTCAACTTACAATAAAGTAAGCACTCTGTTAGGAGATTTAGAAAGGTCTGCTAGAACCACTCTATTAAGAGATTTTCACCTAATACAATGATTAGAATGTCTCAAGTATTGATCCTCTATCACTTGATATCAGTCATCTCTATGCTACCATCCTTGATCAAACACTCACTTGGCCTGTCAAAAGGTATTTGGCATCTCATGCTATCTTCATGATCAAACTTTTTGATACTCCATTGGATGTATCTCAATATAGAAAGGATCTTTAAATCCTGATTGGTTAAGAGACTTTCTGAATCAATGGTTAAACTAAAATAGTACGATCTCTTCACATATACAACTATACTTGCAGATTTTCAGATCTATTGTAATCTCACAAACTATTCTGATCAATATAACTCGATTTATACCTCTGCCCCACTTTGATTCTTCTTGGTGATGTTGTGCTTTGTTGCTGAATGTCTACAGAATTCTGTAGCTCTTTTCTTGGCTTGTTGATCAGCACTGTATGAAGTTTCTCTTCATCAGTTTCTCTTTAGCATCCTCTTTTCTCTTTCTCCCCACACCAATTCATAATGAATTGAGTTGTCTCTTAAATAGACATGATATCACTATTGTTAGGTTCTTGATCTTCTTGATCTTGGCATGATCCACAATTATTTACAATCAGATTTAAAGAAAAACTCCTTTTTTATCTCGCTGAGATATTTTTTCCAACTAGACAAATCAAATTTAAATCAATTACTTATCTCTAGCTTATCTTGTCGATGAAAACAATGATAACTACCAGTTAATTCTATATTTAGCTCTGCCAGCTAGATATTTTTTCATTTGTGAACTCCAGTTGTTTTTTTTCTAACTCTCTAATAGTGTCGTTCAACACTCCACTTCTCCTCAGGCTTCTCCGTCAGTTTACACTATATTTTTGGCCATCGGGTTTTCTTGTGATTCTGTTCGTCGGTAATGCTCATCGATTTTCTTGCTCGGGCATCACTGTGACTTGACTGTTGGTGATCTCTATCCATCAGTTTCCACTGATCGTTGGTGTTTGTAGTCAAAATGTAAATTCATTTCTTTTATCCATTACAAAAAGCATAATCGTTATCTCTCTAACCCTCTAAAGTCTTTGACACTTTGATTATAACTGATTAGATTATATCAAGTTGACATCAATGACAATACAATCCATTAACTAATTTAATGTCTTGCATTATCCTTCTACATTTTGGTGATCAACTTAACATCTTCAAACATTCAATTAGTCACATGTCATCAGTGGGAAAAGGTTATCAATTAAAATTCATTGATGGGAAATGTTCTATCAGAAGTAAGTCAGGAGACTTGATCACATCTAGTACTAAATCTAGAGGTAATGTAAATGAATTAAATACATCTGAGGCTTCTTGTTTTATTGCGAAGGAAGATGATAGTTGGTTATGGCATAGAATATTTTTTCATGTTAACTTTGATAATATTGTGAAGGCAAGTACAACTAATGCAGTTAGAGACCTACCAAAAATTGTGAAACCATCTAACACCATGTGTAGAGAATGTGTAATGGGGAAGCAGACTAGAAGCAATTTTAAAAGAAAATCCTTCTCAACAAAAGAGAAGTTGGATCTAGCTAGTGCATATAGATCTTTGTGGTCCTACAAGAATAATATCTTACTATGGTGAAAGGTAATTTATACTTTTTGTTGATGACTATTCTAGGATGATGTGGGTTACATATCTAAGAGAGAAATGAGAGGCATTTGACAAATTCAAAATAATAAAAGAAAAAGTTGAGAATGAATCAGGCTTTAAGATAAAATGTTTGAGATCAAACAGAGGTGGTGAGTTTACTTTAGATTTTTTCAATACCTACTGCAAAGAACATGGAATATACAGACAGACATCTTCTCCTAGGACACCACAAAAAAATGGGATAGAAGAGTGAAGAAACAAAACAATATTAGATGCTGCTATAACTATGTTGCTGGAAGGAAATATACCACATATTCATTGGAGAGAATTTTTTGGTATTTTTGTGTATAATTTAAACATAATTTAGATCATAGAAGGTACAAGTAAGACTCCTTATACATTATGGTTTAATCATACTCTTACTGTGAAATATTTTAGAATATTTGGTAGTAAATGCTATATCAAAAGAAATGATGAGATAGGAAAGCTTGATGCTATAAGTGACGAAGGGATCTTCCTTGGTTATTCCACTAAAAGAAAATCCTATAAATGTTTCATTGAAAGTGCTAATGTAAGGATTGATGAAAAATTCCATATTCAAGAGAGAATATATGACTATAATCAGACTACAAAGATCAAGGAGGTTACGACAGATCAATAATAACCTTCTAAGTTAGATTGTGAGATTGAGTTATGTCAAGATGACTCAAATGATCCTACTAAAATTCCTAAGAATCCAAGGTATGTTAAGAAAAACCACCCTGAAGATCAAATTATTGTAGATGAAAATAGAGGAAAGATGAGAAGATCAAAATTAAGAGATGAAATTTCTTTGATTTCTCAAATTGAACCAAAATATACTGATGAGGCATGTAGAGATGAATTTTGGACTAAAGATATGCAGGAAGAATTAGAATAGATAAAGAAGAAAAAACACTTTGGGATTGGTTTCAAGACCTCAAAAAAAGAATGTTATAGGAACTAAGTGGTTTTTCAGAAACAAAATGGACGAGGAAGGAACAATGGTAAGAAATAAAGAAAGACTAGTTTGTAAAGGCTATTCTCAATAAGAAGGCATAGAATTTGAAGAATCATTTTCTCATGTTGCTAGGTTTGAAGCCGTACAGTTATTTCTTGCTTAATTTGTGCATAAATATGTTAAGGTATATCGAATGGATGTGAAATCTACATTTTTGAATGGAGATCTAGAGGAAGAGGTATACATTGAGCAACTTGATGAATTTCCTTTGATAGAAGATGATGACATGGTTTACAAGCTAAAGAAAGCTTTGTTTGGACTTAAACAAGCACCAAGAGCATGGTATGCAATACTGGATAGGTATCTACTTTATCTTGGCTTCAGAAAAGGTAATGCATACAATAATTTGTACTTAAGATGGATAGGTATCTAGTTTCTGTTGATGATATCATTTTTGGAGGAAATGATTCAAAAAGAGTAAAAGGTTCTCTTAAGAGATGGAAAATGAATTTTAAATGTCATTTATTTGTGAGAATTTTTTTCCTTGGATTGCAAATTAATTAGAACAAGAGTGGTATTTTCATTTCTCAGATCAAGTATCTTAAGGAAACGCTGAAGAAATTTGGAATGGAAGATTGTAAACCTATTGGGACACCCATGGTGACTGGTAACAAAATTACTGGTAATGATGAAACTCAAAATATTTTTCAGACAAAGTACAAATCAATGATAGGAGTTCTACAATATCTAATTCACACTAGACCAGATATTGCTAATGCAGTTGGAATTGTGGGAAGATATCAAGCGGGTCCTAACGAGACATACCTTATTGCTGTAAAAAGAATTTTCAGATACTTGAAAGGAACAATAAAGTATGGGTTATGGTATGAAAAATATGATGATTTTATCTTACATGCATATATTGATGTTGATTGGGCAGGTAGTGTAGATGACAGAAAGAGTACAAGTGGAGGAGCATTTTTCCTTGGAAAAAGGTTGGTTTCATGGTTAAGTAAGAAGAAGGATTCTATAGCTCAATCTACTACTAAATTTGAGTATGTTGCTACTACTATAAATTGTACAAGGATTGTTTGGATGAAACAAATTTTGAAGGACATTGGAATAATTTTTGAAGAGCCAGTGGTTATCCATTGTGATAACACTAGCACATTGAACATGTCAAAGAATCCAGTAATGCATTTAAAGACTAAATAAATTTCCATCAAGTATCATTTATTAAGAGACAAGGTAATAGACAAGGAGATCAGATTAGAGTATATCAGCACAAAGGAACATATAGATGATATATTTACAAAACCTTTTCCAAAGGATGCCTTTGAGTATCTCGGAGGTATGCTTGGGATGCAAGCCCCTTCTTGCGAGAACTAAATTGATGCAAGAATGCATTAGTCTAGTGGCTTTCAGAGCTATATCATTTTTTGGACTTGATGTATGGAAGTACTCCTCAGGGGAGTGTAACATAAGAAATTGGGGGAATGTTTATTGGTGTGTGTTTAATTATGTTACATTTGAAATTGAGGGTTATTTGAAAAATGTAATGAAGAAAAATGTGTTTATTGGTTATATTTTAGATTTGTAAATGTGTAAATGTGGAGGGAAGGATTGTTCTCTTAATTCCAAATTTCTTAGAGGGAAGATCCAAATTGATTAACCCTAAATAAAGAATCAATGCATAAATGAATCAACCTATCAAGGATAGAAACAAAAATGAAAACCCTAATTCTTGTTTTATAGAAGAGCATGTGTGAATAGTTTTAGAAAGATTAAGGACTTTAATTGAAATGAATAGGAGAAATGTACTAACCTTGAATGTTGCAGATCTATAGAATGCTATTTTATGAAGCCTGTGTTGAGTTTCTAGAAATTTTGAGACCAAATTTGGAATACAAATGTAGAGACAAACAAAACCCATAAATCTTTTTCCATTCTGAGACAGTTCTGATTTGTACCCTCAAGTCAATGTCACCATTTGCCAAAATTTCTGATTGTGCCCTAGGTCACAATCGACCTAAAAAGTCTCATACTAAAATTCTATTTTTGGATCCCAAAATTTTGCCAAAAAGGGTATCCAAATCTCCATCCCAATCTATTGTTCTGAACCTGTACCTACAAGAAAAAAGGGTTTATTCGTTGGGGGAGGGGTTTTCCTTAGTCAAACCACGATTTAGGAATTAACCTTGAAATCAATAGTTTAAAATAGATAATGCTAGCAAGTAGTGGATGTAAATCTATGAATGAAGCTATGATAATCAAATAGATATGCAATTGTATTTTGAATGTAAACAAGTATGTGATAATGAAAGCTTGGACTCAATTAGAAACCATAAACCTCCATGATTGTATGCTTGGAATCCACCTTGAAGGGAGAATGAATGAGTCTTGAGGATGCACAAAGGATCTCGAAGGAAGATCACTCCACCATGATGGATTGGTCTAGGGTTTTGAATGATGAATCTTGAATGCTTGAACCTAATCCCTTCAAAAGATTGAAAGCTTGAATCCTTGATCTTCAATGGAGAGCTTGAATGATTGAGAGGAAGACTTGAACACTTTGAGAGATTGAAAACATGCAGAACAAATGGATGGTTGAACTTTTTTCTTGATGACCTCTTGCTTACTTGATCTCCTTAGTGTTTAACTTTACTTTTGATGATTATTGCTTCCTATGACCTTGTGCTTAATGGTTAGAGAAAATGAGAGGAGAAAACTCCCTTTTATATGAAACTAGGGCACAATCATCTAGAGAGGCCTACATAGGAGAATTAAATTCCAATTGGACCCATGCCCCTATAAGAGGACCTAGATTAAATATAATTTAGGATTTTCTACTTCGGAACCCAAAATAGTTGACCCGAAAGGGGGAAAATGAATTTTTGATGACCTCCGACAGCCGACAGACTTCCAAATTTGAAAGGGGGAGCCAGGTCAAGGTCGAGGTCATCCTTGACCTAGGGCAAGGTCAAGGTTGACCTTGACCCAAGAGGTCAGGATCCCTAGAAAACATGCCAGATGGGATGGGAGGTGTCCAGAGAGGCCCAATCAGGGTGCTAAACAGACACAGAAGTAAGAGAGGATGCAAAAATGAGGGGACAGTATGATGGTGGTGCTATACATTCTTAACATGGAAGTTCTTCCATTTTAAGATGATACATTAAGCCCCCACTTTACCGGAAGTATATAAATCGAACATGCTTGCGGTAAAGTTAGAAGAAAGACTCTGGTGGATCACAACGAGGTAGAACATCACTAAGTCAAGGAAATAAGTCCCTAGACCAAGGATTCTAACTCAACATACAAGCATAAAGATATTAAAAATAAATAGCAATCAATCATAGAAAACATACATGATTATATAAGAAAGACAAGAGCAACACTATAGATAGCATAGCTTCATGATTTAATCCTACTAGCATGAAAGAGAAAGAGAGAAAAGAGATAGTGATTAACTTGCCTAGTAAGATGCCCACCTTACCATGAATCACCAAGGAGGGAGAGCCCAATAGGTTCACCCATAAACTGTGCTTTGTAATTGTAATGTGTCTTCTGACGGCTTTTGAAATATCCATAGATCCACATTCTTGTATCACTATGGAAATATAAAAATGTGTGTCTTTTCAGGATTTAGAAAATTATGTGAGTTACCTTCCAAGGATTTAGCATATTGAAAAATGTAAAATGCGCATTTCTTCAGTATTTAAAAACTTATGTACGTTACCTTCCAAGGATTTAGCAAAAATAAAATAAAAATGCGTGTCCCTTCAGGATTTAGCAACTTATGTGCGTTACCTTCTGAGGATTTAGAATGTTGTAAAATGTAAATTAATATAAAATATAGTACAAGGGAGACCCTATATATGCCCCCCTCCTTATCATGACTACCCACTAGGTAGGATAAGGAACAGAAAGAGGATACCTACTTCACAAGGTAAGGAGATATCCAGTTTAACAACAATATACACTATATCCTTAGCAAAGAGTATTGACCCTTACCTCTAAGAACATAGATAATCATGAAATGGATATGTCACATATGAAAAAAGGATCCTCAAAGAGGAAGAGATCTTATCATCAAGACCCCCACCGTAGAGGAGTGCTTAGGATAAAATGTCATCTTCTAAAGAAAAGGGGGACCAAATATTCAATCATCAAGGCCCGTGCAATGAAGAGGAAGAGGAATCTCGGAATGAAGGAGTCAAACTCTAACCAAAGCAAGGGCATTAGTTTATCAAAAGCATAGTTTTCAAAAATAAAGAAGAGGTGATGACCTAGGACAATCACCTCTCATATAAGAGGGTATCCATAGTAAAAAAAATACATCTTTATAAGGAAATAATGTTATATGATAAACAAATGCCACTAAGATATGGAAAGTAGATCCTTAGATAGAGGAAGAAGGAAAATACCTTGTCCCCCAGGGGTAAAAGCAAGGGATATACTAAATTATATCAAGAGATATTGTAAAAAAGAGATAGCTTTACAAAGCAAATGTCCTAGAAAAGATATCATGAATGATTATAAAAATTTATAGGGATAGAATATAGAAAGAATAATTAATTAAACTCAAAAAAAAATACATGCCAAGAGAAGAAATGGATCCTAGAAGACTGGAATACAATACCTCTTGCCCCCAAGTTAAGAATAAGAGGAGAAATATGATCTAACTTATAGAAGAACAAGGGGAATCCCCTATATCAAAGTTATGAATAAATTAATTGTAATACTGCACGGGAATGAGATATAATTCCCAATGCAGCCCTTTCTCGAACATATAATTTGAAATGCACACAATCAACAAGTAAATGTTTATTATTGTAATGAAAGGGACGTCTATATTTAGAAAGAGCATTTTTTAGAATAGGTTTGAAGATCTCTTTTTTAGAATTCATTAATTGGACATACACTTTCTTAGCCACATCTTGAGGAGTATCAGGGTGATCTAAAGAAGGTGTTGGAAGAAGAACATGAAGAGGAGGACGCTGATTAAGATCCACTACCTTAATTGGAGGAGGTGGGAAACCTATACCATGCATATTAGCTTGTCTAGGAGATGAATGAATCATGTTTTTAATGCCTTGTTCATTGATACCAAGCCTGAAACCTTTATAGCCTTGTTTATCCACCATAGTATATCTGGTAGTGTACCTATCTTGCAAATATTCAATAGGAGGAGATTGATTATGGTGTTCATAAGAAAATGTTGTGTATGGTGGAATGATAGGATTAGAAGAGGTTTCTTTGGTCTTCCCTTTAACATCATCATGGATTGGATAGGGAGGTGAAGGTAAATGAAAGAATTATCGAACATCATTACCATGAATCCTAGCTTGAGCCCCATTATAAATGTGGGAAGAACTAGGGATTGAAGGTGGAGAAATAGATATAGGAATATTTGGAATTGGATTAGGATTGATAGGATGAGGATTAGGAAGATTAGGAGCTAGATTAGGCATGATAGGAGTAGGAATATTAGGAGGTGAGGTATCATCTACCCAATTCTTCACATAATCCAAAAGAGTAATAAGTCCACTACACAAATCCTTAATGAAAGTTTTGAAAGTAGGAAGATTAGTATTAGTTAATCTTAAAATAACATAAGAAAGTGAAACATGAAGATTAAAAAACATAATGAAATGGATGATACTCTCATATACAACATAACTACTATAGAGAGATGCTAAAAGAAGCATAATGAGAAAAATAACCATCCCCCAAAGCATCTTAAAGATCTTCATAGTGAATGAAATACAAGAAGTGTTTTTATATTTTTATGAGTATGTAGAAATTTTTATTTTTATTTTTTGTATTTTAAAATGCAAGAGCATAAAATGAAAATAATTTAGTATGTATGCAAAAACTAATCTGTAAGGAAGAGAGGAAAATCATCTAACACCAAAAAGAAAGAGTTGTCAATCGCGGGTTCACAAAAATGTAACATAAGAAATTGGGGGAATGTTTATTGGTGTGTGTTTAATTATGTTACATTTGAAATTGAGGGTTATTTGAAAAATGTAATGAAGAAAAATGTGTTTATTGGTTATATTTTAGATTTGTAAATGTGTAAATGTGGAGGAAAGGATTGTTCTCTTAATTCCAAATTTCTTAAAGGGAAGATCCAAATTGATTAACCCTAAAGAAAGGATCAATGCATAAATGAATCAACCTATCAAGGATAGAAACAAAGAGGAAAACCCTAATTCTTGTTTTATAGAAGAGAATGTGTGAATAGTTTTAGAAAGATTAAGGACTTTAATTGAATTGGATAGGAGAAATGTACTAACCTTGAATATTGTAGATCTAAAGAATGTTGTTTTCTGAAGCCTGTGTTGAGTTTCTAGAAAATATGAGACTAGATCTGGAATAGAAATGCAGAGATGAACAAACCCCAGAAATCTTTTTTCATTCTAAGACAGTTCTGATTTTTACCCTCAAGTCAATGTCGCCATTTGCTAGAATTTTCGATTGCACCCTAGGTCACAATCGACCTAAAATGTCTCAGACTAAAATTTTATTTTTGGATCCTGGAAGTTTGCCAAAAAGGGTATCTGAATCTCCGTCCCGATCTACTATTCTGAACCTGTACCTACAAGAAAAAGGGGTTTGTTTGTTAGGGGAGAGGTTTTCCTTAGTCAAACCCCAATTTAGGAATTAACCTTGAAATCAATAGTTTAAAATAGAGAATGCTAGCAAGTAGTAGAAGTAAATCTAGGACTGAAGCTATAATAATAAAATAGATATGCAATTGTATTTTGAATGTAAACAAGTATGTGAATATGAAAGCTTGGACTCAATTAGAAACCATAAACCTCCATGATTGTATGCTTGGAATTCACCTTGAAGGGAGAATGAATGAGTCTTGAGGATGCAAAAAAGGATCTCAAAGGAAGATCACTCCACCATGATGGATAGATCTAGGGTTTTGAATGATGAATCTTGAATTCTTGAACCTAACCCCTTCAAAAGCTTGAAAGCTTGAATGCTTGATCTTCAATGGAGAAATTGAATGCTTAAGAGGAAGACTTGAACACTTTGAGAGCTTGAAAAAATGTAGAAAAAATGGATGGTTGAACTTTTTTCTTGATGACCTCTTGCTTACTTTATCTCCTTAGTTTTTAACTTTACTTTTGATGATTATTGCTTCCTATGACCTTGTGCTTAATGGTTAGAGAAAATGAGAGGAGAAAACTTCCTTTTATATGAAACTAGGGAACAATAATCTAGAGAGGCCTACATAGGAGAATTAATTTCCAATTGGACCCATACCCCTAGAAGAGGACCTTTATTAAATATAATTTAGGATTTGTTGCTTCGGAACGCAAAACAACCAACCTGAAAGCAGGAAAATGAATTTTTGATGACCTCTGGCAGCCGACAGACTTCCAGATTTTGAAGGGGGACCCAGGTCAAGGTTGATGTCATCCTTGAACTAGGTCAAGTTCAAGGTCACCCTTGACCTAGGTCAAGGTCAAGGTCAACCTTGACCCAGGGGGTTAGGACCCCTGGAAAACATGTCAGATGGGATGGGAGGTGTACAGAGAGGCCCAATCAGGGTCCTAAATAGACACAGAAGTAAGAGAGGATGCAAAAATGAGGGGACAATATGATGGTGGTCAAAATCATCCCCTAAGGAAGGCTAAAAATTCTTAACATGGAAGTGCTTCCATTTTAAGACAATACATGGAGTGATCACAGGAACATTATAGAACATATTTGGGTGATTTTACGCCTGGTTATTGCAGGCATGAAGATTTGAAAAAGATACACCTTGAAGAAGAAAGAAGAAGAGTTCTGGAACCATTTTCATTTTTTGTCAAATGGGGAGATATTCTATGAGAAAATGCCTACTGTTTAGGGAGATTTGTGTTGAGGATATTGATAAGATTGTATTGAGAGAGTACTTTTGGGTTGATGGATTTTCCCATATCTTGCCAGCAATGCCAAAGGGGAATATTCTTGGAATTGGTTGTTGTTGATGTTCTTGGCATTCATGTTTTGTCACTGATGTCAACATATGTTTCTATGGAGGTAGAGCAGACTAGTTATTACTATTGCTTGATGACTTATAGAGGTGTACATGTATTGTACGGTTGATTCAGAATGAGTGAAGATTAAATGTGTACAATGATGTGTGATGATCTTATTTCTAAGTTTGCACGGCTTAATATTGTCTATTAGATGAGTTACAGATGTTTTAGTGAAGACTGGGTATTGGACAGTTACAATGATCTTTGATAGAGTTAGTCTCTATGGTTTGAGTAAAATCTACAAGCGATGTCGATTCAGGTAATGCAAGCTTAAGGGATGGTAGAAGACATGATAAGGAATGTTTTTTATGTTTCACAAGTCATGCGACTGTCGTGACGTCATTTGTGGTGTGTATTTTGGAGAAGACCTATTTGGGTCCGACTTCAGAGATGTAGTGTGTATTATAGATTGCCAACGTGGATTACGGATCTTGGATTATATGTGATGAATTGTAATTGATGTTCTCTTTTAATAGGTACCGTGTGTATCTTAGCAAGAGGTTAAGTAATTATTTGTATATTGGGAAAGCCTAACTGGCCGACCTAATTAATTATTGTAATATGATATATATGAGAGATCTTTTCTTTTTTATAAGATGATGGATGTATGATGTGATTGAGATAGAGACATCAAAGTGTGGAAGCTGCAAGCTTGTTTCTCTACTGGATGTAGAGCAGAGGATGTGATTATGGTACTTCATTGGAACTAACCAAGAAAAGATAGTTTCTATCAGAAAGTTCACTGGATTCTATATTTCCTATATACACTTGTATTTCAAACTGTAAGTCCTGAGGGTGGATTTAACCTTCTTTAGGCAGTGTGCCTGGGCAATGAGCCCACTGTTACTATTGACTCCTAATAGATTATATCCTTTAACAGGGACTGTGTACTAGTAATGCATCAATAAGCTCCTAACAAGGATAAATATTTTAACAAGGATACTATACTCTCGGTACATTATTTGTGGGTGCTAATTCCCACTGGGGTTTTACCTTTAACATGGTTTCCTCGACAACAAAGGATTTTTTTATTGTGTTGGCATTTACTGTGTTATCATTTGGATTAAAGTTTTTTTTTTAATGTTTAATCATTTTTCTCACAACTAATTCCCCCCCTCTTAGTTGTGTTGGTGGGTTTTTATTCCTAACACTAGCTACCGCATTTGAGTCTCTTCTAGGGTTTCGTAATGGAACTCTAATTTCCCTTGACACAGTTGGTTGTTTTTCACTGCTAATAGGGATTGCCCATACATTGTCTATATTTTTCAATGAATCTTTTTTCCCACTCCGATTGCGAGTGGTAATCCAACCATCTCCATCGTCGTTGTGTTGGAGCCCAAAAGATGGATGCAGAGGCCTTTTCTGATTTCTATAGAGAGGCTACTTTCTCCTGAGAAGGTGGAGATCTATTAGTCCAGTGAGGGGGATATTTACTGTCATTTTTGCCTCGAATGTTTAACCTTAATCAAATGTATGCATCGCTAGCAAGGGCCTCAAAATGATTGAAATAGTAAACCTGCCCCTTGAGGTTGGAAATCCCCTTTTATTTGAGTACGAGAAATTAGGGTTTTGAGAGGCATAATGATTTGTCCTCAAATTTTGCGTGATAACTTTTGCTACTATGTTTGCATAAATGGAAGAGTTCCCTGTAGAAAACATCACCATTTTTTTACAAATATCTTTTTTTGAGATTCATATACTAATAATTTTAATTTTAATTATAGCAAGAAATATTTTTTACTATACATAAAAATAAGATAATTTGAAATTTATAAATATTAGTATAATATTAATATATTAAAAATAATTTAAATAAAAATAAAAATATATTAATATTAAAAAAATATAATTTATTTTATTTTATTTTAATCTTAAATAATCCACTAATAAAAACTCACATAAACTATAAACATAAAATAATAAGCATTAAATTGTTAAAAAAAATATCTACACGTCCTTCTCGGAGGGACTTACTCTTGAGGCAGGAAACCCTCTTGCTTTGCACAAATATTTTACCTTTCCTAATGAATAAACAGTAAACCTACAATGTTGCACGTGAGGTGGAACAAATCAAATAGACAAAATTAAAGTGGCAAAAAGCTTCACAAAAATAATGGATGGTTGTAGGTCGTGCAATGGTCGTCTAGGGGCTATTACGAATACTACACCGTTGATCTAAATATTTAGCCTAGCCTCTTTCAGAATGAAAATGCCTACGGTGTAAAAATAACAAATTTCATTAGAATAAAAAAAAAATTGAGATCCTTTAAATATATATATTTTTGAATATAAGTATATATTTTGTTTTTTCTTGATCAATTTCTATACTATAGTAATCAATAATCTATGTTGAACAAGCTCTTTGAACATACTTCACTATTATCATTCTCAAACAATTAAAAATATTTTTTTTATCAAGAATCAGGTATCACTCCTCAATGCACTATAATTACACACTTAGTAAATTTCTTTCATGTTTTCCATGCATTTAATTGTCACAAACACGTCAAATTAAATGCTTTTAGTTTTTAGTGTTTTATTGATGGACTTTTTTGCCTCCATATATGAGTATAATACATGAAAACATTCAAGACTTTTCTTTGTGACATGATATTAAGGCCATGTCACATGTACAAAATCCAATCCCTTTTGTATAAAAGGCTCATGCCTTTGTACACATTAGAGGACATGGAGGATTTGATGGGGGTTGTATAAAATTAAAAGATCATGGAACTAGAGGAAAGACATGCTAACTAAATTAGCCTGCTTACAGAAGAGTGGAGAAAGATAAATAAATAAATAGACATATTTGTTAAATTTTTTGGATGATGTTGGGGGGATTTAAATAATTAAATTTATTTCCTTAAAGTAGACTATAATAAGATAATTGTAAAATGGTTTAGGCTAGAGTTATGTGTAGGTAAATAGTGATAAAAGTGAATTTATTAATTAAATAATAAAATATTATTTAATTAACGAAAAGATAAAAATAAGATAATTAGTCTTATTCTATTGTCGGCATTGGTATGGTGTGATGGTTAGTTGTGAAGGTATTGTTCTTGCCATCAAGGTTCAAACCCTGTTCACGTACTATTGTTGAATATTTAAATGGACAAGGGCTAGGTAGCTGGTTCGATTAGGGAGAGCTCCCTATTATGAAGCACAACGTCACGAGGTCTAGTCTCCCCCATCCCACGTGATATCAAAGGATGTGTCACACCAACATTGTTGGAATGATAGATAAGGTTTGTACTGAGAGGGGAGGGGTGAAACAGTACCCTTAAAAAAATTTCAAACAAATCTTTGTAACTGTAATAACTGACTGAGTAGTTTGCTTTCACCATACATGAAATATGATTGCTGAAATGTAAATTCATGTAATTAGAACAATAAAAAATTCATGAAAATCAAGTACACATAACACATATATTTCGGTATCGCATAAACCCCTGTTAGAAGGTAAAAAATGTGGTGGGGATGAGGCCCACAAAGCTTCACTACTGCAGTAATAAAGTATCATGTTAGGGCTTACAAATATTGATCACTTCTGGTGACCTTACCCTGTTAGGAGTAACAATAAGATTGATTAGATCTATGTCGTGTGAGGATTTTGCAACATAATGTATGTGTGCACTCTATTAGGAGATTTAGGAAAAGACGGTTAAGTCTACTCTATTAAGAGATTTTGTGTTCTTTTACAATTGTTAGAGAGTAACAAAATTATGATCTGAACAAATACAATCTGAATATTGTGGATAACAGATCCTTTAAGTACAATAAATTCATCACCTTGTTATGACTGATAATACCTATGGCACTACTTGGTAGCCTTGTCTCTATTCTAAAAAATAAATGCTTCATTGAAATCCTCGTGCTGAAACCCTTGTCTGATCTTCTGATGTCCTTAGTGTGGTGGCTACTTGATCATAATTTGATCACCATACTTATGAAAATAACATCTTACACTTACATATATCAAACTTCTTGACCTAATTAGGTTTTTAAAATATATTAGAAAACCTAAGATCAACGGTGTACACAATTTACCTTGATCATCTATACATCTGAAACATAAACAATTAATGATTACATTCATTATTAATGTCCTCCTCGATCATTGTAAACCATTTTCCAGCTCAACAAAAAGTTGTTACCTAGAATGATGTGCCATTACAAACTTTTATGTAACTGCTGGTTTAGTCAGTAAATACTATCTCTTGGTGCTCGGTGTATACTGCTCGGTGCTTAGTAAGTTTTTTTCTTGGTGACCACTACACTCGGTTAACTTTACACTCAGTGATAACTGCACTCAGTTAACTCTGCACTCGGTGATCATTATCGACTAGTATGTCTTTGACTCTGTTACCGACTGGAAATTTGAATACTAATGACAACCTTTAAACTCATACGAAGTAACATTCTCCCCATTTGTCATTAGTATCAAAAAATTATATATGTATACACACTAACTCATACATACTGACTCCTCCTTTGTACATGCTCTTGGTATGCATAGATATATTATACATATGTTTCCCCCTTTTTTGAAATTAATGAAAAAAGAAATAATTTATAACTTGTCAAAAATGTTGGTCTGGGTCTTCATGATATTTTCCATGAGTTTCTCCCATTCCTCTTTTAAGTGCTCGAGGGTCAACTATTCCAAGTTCAATTGAGCATGCATATCATAGATGCTCTCAGTGACTGATAGCTCAGGGGTGGCAATCAAAGATTTTGCCTCTATCACATGCTTCTACATCACTGTTAAATACAGTAGTAACATGGCCTGAAGCTCAGTTACTTGATATCTTATCTTGTTCTCTTCCTTCTTCAATTCTAGTCTCAATCACTGGGTGTGGATAACCTTAAAGATTAATGCATTTGAAATGCATGTTGCTCGATTGTAAGATGATTGACACCGTCTTTTAGATAATCATCTAATTTCTTTATCTTTTCACTAAGCTTGGTAGTGAAGTTATGTAGTGTGCATAACTTCTACAGAATTGTAAAATCTTGAGTAATAACATTTTCTAATGTTGTTACAGATTCTGAGAGTGTTACCTTATTAACTGCCACTTCTTGGCTAATTTTTTCAGTAAGCTTGTACTGAATCTTTTGTTCTGCTCTTTGTTCTAACTTCTTTTCAACATCTATATCAGGACCATTTATTTCCTCAGTGATAAGTGCAATTTGATCAATGAAAGGGGAATATTCATCAATGTCTATATCAGGGACAACTTACAGTAAGATCTCCTTAGCTGCTTCTAACACCTATGTATTCTTGTGTTCTAACCTCATCTTGTCTTGCGCTAATTTTTGGGTGCAAAGCTCTCTATATTTTCTTAGTGTTTCAGGATCAAGTATCCTCGGGTCACATTCAGGTATGTTAATGATCTCATCAAGTGTGATCGAACCCTTTCTCCCTTTCTTATTTTTCTTCTTCATTTCATGTACACTGGAGGTAGGAGATTATGTCAATAAAACTTGAGCCTTATGCTCGGTATCTGGCTTTGGTGGCTCGGTGGGTGTGATGAATTATTTGGGTGGCTCGATTGCTGACCTGGTGTCAGTGGTAGAAGTGTCTACTATGGTCTCTGTGTTGCCTTCACCCTTATCTTTTGCATCAGTGGTGTCTTTTGGTGCATCACCCTACGTAGTAGCTCCACTATGCTCGGTCTCCTTACTAGTTTCATCACCCTTGTCTTCTTGTGTATCTATGACTTGCTTAGGTGTAACCTTTGATGCTTCATTTTCAATATCAATTTCTTGAACTAGTATGGGCAGATTACCGGTACCATAGCTTATGCAACCTCAATTTCTTCTTTTGATTTGAGGTTCTCCATAGCTCCGGCTATTACTTCATTTTCCTTTGCTTTGTCATCTGGGCCACCTTCACTTATTTCATCTATTGTAATCTCTTCATGTCCAAGATTTTTCAATATCTCAGGAATATCATCCAAGATATTTTCAATAGTTTCATCTTCAACATTAGTTATCTTGGTACTCGATCAATGTCCCTCAGTGTCGACTGTGGATGCAATGCCCTCTTTTTTCTCAAGTGGACTCAACATATTTTTCCAAATCATAGTTCATCAACTTTTTTCAATTTCCCTTAAAGTATATTGAATTCTCTAGATTTCTTTGGAAATTGTTTTGCATAATATTTCATTGTGTCATCAATCTATTCAACTGTGTATTCAGCCTTAAGTACAATGCGTGTTTCCTCTCTCATTTGTTTCTCTGTTGTTAGTGCATAAGTCCATCTAGCTGATATTTTTTCATAAACTTCTTGTGGTATGTATGTAGCAAGTTCTACAGGAACTCTTCTAAAAGTAATCATCATACCTATAATTGCTTCTTCCAATTTGTGCTAATTCTCAGTGTTCAAGTTTGCATAAGTTTGAAGCTTTAGATGTCCTAACCTTCTGGTTGACCTTATTACTTCTGCTACTTCATCAATAGTTTGTGGCAACTTATTCTTTACAACCTTGAATTGATCAATGTTATCATTAGATTCATCCTTGTCATCTTTTTTTCTAACATACATTTTCCTTTGTCTCGGTATTGGGCTCTCGGTGTATCCTTAGAATTCCTCGACTGATAAGTATATTTCGGTAAGGGTCTAGTGATTTTAGCAACTCTTTTCTTTAAAGGTGGCGAATTTGCTGTCACTGATCTTGTTCTTGTCCTAGGTGGAGTCTCAGCCTTTGTGCCTTTTCCCTTCTTAGCCTCAAGCGACTCTTCTTGTATTTCATTTGATTTAGTGGCTTCGACATCTTGATCTTCTCCTTCTTTGACTGTAGTCTTCTCCTCGGTGTCATCACCTAATCTATCAAGTTATTCATTAGTGATAGAATATTTTCTTTTCAATGTCTTGACAAATTTGGTCTTCTTTCTTCCCATCTTCTCTACTTGAAGTCCAAACTCTATTCTTGTTTTAGCTTCATCATATGTCCCAAATCTCATGGTAAATTTTTCAATAGGTTCATTGAGTAATTTCTCTATAGCCTCAAAAGCTACATCTATTTCAATTTCATAATCCATAGGAGGTAGCCATGTTTTCCTAGGCTGTACTCCTTTGATGAGAGTTGTGTTGGTGTCTAAAACAAAAAATATATCTTCTTTATACTTTTATACCAACTATATTAGTATTCTTGTTATTTTATCCATTCTCTCTTTGAAATTTATAAAATAATCATTCATAATAACTTCAAAAGTTTCTCCCAGACTCTTAATGAGTTCACTGACTTGCACATTGATTGGTCGGTTGGTCTCCCAAGTTATATTACCAATGGAGGGAAAGAAATTTTGCAGATAGAAAAATGTAGACATCAGTAGAGAACCAAACTTACATGTATTTGATCTTGTTGATCTGATTGTCCTCATGTTTTCAAGTCCAATTTCCTTTGCAACAACTTGGATAAGTCGAGTTGTGAACCCTTCTTCACAATTTTATGCGCAATGTCGACTGCTCCACATGCGATACTATTAGGTCTGCTAGATTGAAATATTTTGTATGCAATAACATATGCTCCAAATCTTAATTCATGATTGTTGATCTAGTGTTGAGTCCTTAGACCTCTATCATCCCATTCAGCTCCTGTTAGCTTCTCAATTTATGATTTGGGCGGGGTTCCTTAGGGATTTTGTTTTTTCAGTTGTCAGATACCCAGTTACTGCATGTTTAACATCTTTACTGATCTTCTTCGGTTCATCTAGCCATAGTTTACCATCATGTACTTTGCCCAGTACAATGCGTATCCACTCTGTCTTGAATTCCTTCAGTAAATATAGGGCATTAGTTAACCCTTTTACTTCCAAATGCTTGTGATCGTCCTTCAGTTTCCCATCAATGCTAAGCTCCTAATATGTCGAGATGAACTCAAAATCACCTATTTCACTAATTTTCAATTGTATGTATGCTTTAAAGTTATGAACTAGTCCAACCCTAGGTGGTATCGCGGAGAACGTGCCTTTGTCGTTGGGTTGTGGAGCAACCTCTAGATGAAATTTGTAGTGGGGTTCTGTGCATGTCAAATTCTTGATTAGAATTACCTTATTTATCTTGTCACTCCTTCCTCTCATGGTTCCAGATGAAGACGCCATCACATTTTTCAAATTAGGGCTTCCAAAAAAAATCAAAGACAGCTTGGTAAGTGCAAATGCTTACTTGATATAACCTTCAACTGCTTAGAATATGTTTTGAATCTCTGTGAAATTCTTCAAAATGCTCCATTTTTAATTCTCTCTTAATCTCTCTACTTTGATATTTGATCGTTGTGTGGACAAATGAGTTCAATTCCCTCAAACTTATAGAAAAGGCATTAGTGAGTGAAATAAATTCTCATCACCAACCATTCGGTGGACAAACAAATCACTTGGTTAACACTAGAGATACCTCAGCTCGGTGAGTATAACAAATGCTTGGTTGACTCAGCAACTCAGTTGTCTCTCACATGTTCACTGACTGGAATTTCTTACTCAGTACAGATTAACCAACTCAACTAGTTCAAAGTTATAAAAAATATAATACCATAGTGCATCTTAATTCATGCTAATTTGGCATTTGTACAATTAACATAGGGAACTAATGTAAGATATAAATTTGCAAAATGCAATTCTATACCTACTTGTATTTCTTAGGTGGAGGTGGTGGAATCACCTAATCCATCGGATGAGGTTTCACTGACTATAGTGCTTGGTCCAGCATTGTCATTTGATGCTCTCCTCCACATTTGATTTCTTATCCTCATGATTTTTTTGATTGTTTTTCCATTTCCATAAGTACATGTATCTGTTACTCAGTTTCTGCAATCTTTACTTAAGTGACCGACCTTTTGACAGTGTGTGCATGACATTCTAGAGTTTGACTGATTTCTAGATTTACTTCTCCATTGTCTCATACAGTTAGCTGCAATATGTCCATATCTTCCACATATTGTGCAACTTGCCCAAGTGTTATAATCCCAAGCATATCCATTACCTTATCTTCTCGGTTGATATGCTTTTTCTTGTCCTTTTGGTTTCCATATTTGCTTCATCTTAGTCCTGTATGTGTGTGATGTGTGACCATGCATGTTGCAAGTGCAGCAATATTTTTCCATGTAGGGTTTCTTTTGTGGTTTATTCATCTTAGATCTGCATCCATGTGCTTGATGTTCATGCTTGTTACAGTTATAGCATTTACCATTGAATTTAGGGGAGTTTCTAGAAATATCTTTTGCTTTTCTTCTGCAAATGTTTGATGTGTGGCTTGGTTTTCCACAATGATGGCATGAGGGCTTGTTAGGCTTCAGATTTGTATAGACATTCCTCTGTTCAACTTGATTTGATGATTCTTCATGCTCGGTATACCCTAAATTGGTATTGTTGTTAAGTCTCCTTTGATTGTTCAGAAATTCATCCATCCTCTTAGTACTTTCTTTAGATCTCTTAATCATCTCATTGTGTTGTTGTAGAATCTTCACTTCATTTCTCAGTTTTTCATTCTCTTCTTTTAATTCACCAATAACTTCCAATTTTTCAGCAAGTTAATTATTCACTCGGTTGGCCTCATGACTCATAGCAACCATCTGATTGGTGATATCAAAGTAATGTTCGACAAGTCTCATTATTTCAGATTCTTTCTCTTGTAGCTTTTCAGTCATTTTCCTTATGTCATCAACAACCATGTTTCTTTCTTGTTCATCTTTCTTTGCATCATTCAAGACTTCAACCATTCTAACCATTTGTGTATCTTGACTGATCTATAGTGCTTTCACTTATTCAGTAAGTTTTTGATTGCTTTCAAATAGTTTTGATATGATTCCTTCATATGCATCATATATGCTACCAGATTTAGATCGAGATGTATCAAATGGGTCATGTATCTCTTCTTCCTGATAATCAGTCTCACTACAGTGAGATGTCATATCTTTTGTCTTAACCAACATCTCCTTTATTTTCTCCTTGGCTTCTTTAAATTGTTCAATGTAGACCCCCAACTGCAATTTTAGATTCTCAATAGTTTTGTCAAGGATATACCTTTCCATGGTAAGATCTTTTCTCTTTAGTGATTAAACTTTCTAAATAAGAGAACTAGATCTGATACCAATTGTTGGAATGATAGAAAAGGTGTGTACTGAGAGGAGAGGGGTGAATTAGTACCCTTAAAAACTTTTCAAACAAATCTTTGTAATCATAAATTGTAATAATTGACTAAGTAGTTTGCTTTCACCAAAAATGAAATGTCATTGCTGAAATGTAAATGCATGTAATCAAAACAATAAAACATTCATGAAACTCAAGTACACATAACATGTATATATTTGGTATCGCAGAAACCCTTGTTAGAAGGTAAAAATTGCGGCGGGGATGAGACCCACAAAGCTTCATTACTGTAGTAATAAAGTAGCATGTTAAGGCTTACAAAGATTGATCACTTTTGGTGACCTTACCCTGTTAGGAGTAAAAATAAGATTGATTAGATCTACCTTCTGTGAGGATTTTACAACACAATGTGTACACACTCTATTAGGATATTTAGGCAAAAATGGTTAAGTCTACTTTGTAAAGAGAATTTGGGTTCTGTTACAATTGTTAGAGAGTAACAAAATTGTGATATGAACAAATACAATCTAAATATTGTTGATAATAGATCCTTTACGTACAATAAATTTATCAACTTGATGTGATTGATAATACTTTCTATACTGCTCAGTAGCCTTGTCTCTGTTATGAAAACTGGATGCTTCAATGAAATCCTTGTATTGAAATCCTTGTCTGATCCTTTGATGTCCTTAGTGCGACGGCTACTTGATTATAATTTGATCACCATACTTACAAAAATAACATCTTACCCTTACATATATCAAACTTCTTGACCTAATTAGGGTTTTATAATATCCTAGAAAACCTAAGATCAACGGTGTAAAAAATTTACCTTGATCATCTATACATATGAAACATAAACAATTGATGATTGCAATCATAATTAATGTCCTCCTCGATCATTGTAAACCATTTTCTAGCTCGGCAAAAAGTTGTTACCTAGAATGATGTGCCATAATTACAAACTTCTATGTAACTATTGGTTTACTCGGTAAATATTATCTCTCAATGCTCGGTGTATCTTGGTGCTCGGTGTATACTACTCGGTGCTCGGTAAGTCTGTTGTTCCGTGACCGCTGCACTCGGTTAACTCTGCACTCAATGATCACTGCACTCGGTTAACTTTGCACTCGGTGATCATTACCGACTAGCCTGTCTTTGACTCTGTTACCGACTGGTAATTTGAATACTAATGACAACCTTTAAACTCATATGGAGTAAGAGTGTAGCGCCAACATCACCAATCATGTTAAAAATTTTACCCGACACACTGTAGTTTATAGTGGGGTACTATACGAGATTCCTACACTCGTGTGTGTGTGTGTGACCTCATTAGTTCATAGTTCTGGATCTAAAATATTTACCCCTTCTTAAAAAAAATTGTCTTTCAAATCATAAAAGAAACAAGATGTGTCAATCAATGCTAATATATTTCCACAATCCATATAGCTATCTACTTTGTGCTTTTCGCTTCGATTGTGCAATAAGAAAAATTAACCATCAACATTTCATGTCACACTATGTGATCCATCAAGTCAGACTATGTCATTATATCTTTCATTCTTGATGATGGATCATGTAGTGTGACCCAAAATGTTGATGGTTATAATAAAATTATACAATCGAATCAAGAAGCACAAAATAGGTAAGATGTGTCAATTTAAAATGTTTACGATAAATAGGAATGAGAGTTGTATTTGTGACCTCATCGATTCATAACTCAAAGTCTAAAAATAGTTTTAAAATTTTGAGATAATGACTAGGTATCGACAATAAATAATGTGTGTTTTTAAGCATCAACGTTTCGGATCACACTCCGTGATCCATCATATATATATATATATATATATA
>MU223748.1:620282-639796 GCA_018584345.1 Thuja plicata
CAATGGACTATACAAAGAGGAAATAATTTACAAGTGCTAAAGTCCCTTACAAGATTTTTCAACAATCGCAATCACCAGCCCAGTTCTTTCAAATTGCAAGGTAACATCTTTACAATACGACATTTTTGTTATTTGCATCAATCATTAACAACAAAATTTACAAAACTTCAATACTCTTTAATTGATAAGTTTACTCTACTTTTACAGGTGACAGAGTTACATTATCTAAAAGCCACTTACACCATGTTGGCAACCTCAAAAGCTAAAATAATACAATACAACAAATTACTAAAGTCTATACATATTAGAGGGAACACATCCTTTCTATCATCTTCGTCTACACAACACACAAAAGTTTTTCAGGATATCATTTTGAGTTGATCATAAGATGAAAATCTTATTAATTTTTTAGACAAAACTCATAAAAAGTTCGCATTTTAGCTTCATTGGACATGGATTCCTGCCATGCTATATTAACCAATTTCTTACTGCTGTTGGTATAAACATAAGAGATTATTTTTGTTGTAACAGTTCATA
The DNA here is from genome assembly GCA_018584345.1 of Thuja plicata. Classification (NCBI taxonomy): domain Eukaryota; kingdom Viridiplantae; phylum Streptophyta; class Pinopsida; order Cupressales; family Cupressaceae; genus Thuja; species Thuja plicata. The sequence goes on from MU223748.1 coordinate 620,820, forward strand.
TTGTAGAATCATTTGAATGTAATACAGTCAAATAAGAAAGGGATTGAGATATTACATCAGTCATTTGCTGTTCATTATAAAAAGAAGATTGGGAGTTATATATTCAATTTGTTGTTAGGAAATGTTATGTATTGCTGCTATATAAACAGCAAATTAAATGAGTTGTTGGGAGTTATTATTCCATTTGTTGTTTCAAAATGTGATGTAATGCAGCTATATAAACAACAAATTAAATGAATTGTCTAAGTTATGATTTTAATGCATGGATCTTATAGTGTTGTCATCCAATAATAAATGTTAAGAGGTGATTAAGGATTGGATTTGCACAAGTATTTTGACAAGAACATTGCAGCAGTGCCATTCCATCCCCCCAAAAAATGTAATTAGATATTCCAGCATCAAGATTACAAATGCCAACATTCAAAGATTACAAAATTCAACCTAACTTTGTTACACCCAAAAAAAAATCATAACGAAAATAATTAATTATCTCTGTACACTATAATGTTATATTACTTTTCTCAAAATACTTCGGCGTTCTTATTGCAGCCTATGCTGCGATTGCTAGTTTTTAGAACTCCTTTAACTTAATAGTAATTGGCGAGTCTAAAGTGACGAAATAACCATTAGTAATGGTTATTAGACCCCTAAACTCGATCCTTTCCCATAAAGATGTTTCCCAAAAAGACAAGAATGAACATTATTTTTCTCGGAGCTCTCTACTTCAAAGATAAAGTTGATTTAGCCATTCAGCATTTACCGACTCTGCAGGAAATACTACGTGGCTTTATCATCGGGAGTCGTTACTCCAAGCCGTCAAAGCTAACTTTACGTAGAGACAACAATAACATGCTACATTTGTCCATTCTCACCAACTATTGTATCGGCTGTTCATCCCAACAACAAAGCTTTTTGCTGAACTTAAGAAATATCTAGCACAGTATCGCCACCGCAGCCAGAATTCCAGAAAGTTTCCTGAATAATTTGTCAATGCTAGCCGCCACGTGTCCTGTAAGGAATCGAGAACATCACCTAACATTGCGTATTTTTCACTTACAAAAGTATTAAATGCTAAGAACGCTTATTACTGCAGAATTGGACCGTGTCTATGCAGCACAATATTTGCACCTTAGTTAACAAAATATGTTGTTAACATATCTATTAGTCTATTGTGTTTGTTTGCAAATTAGTAACACAATAGGCTAACATACATGTTGTTAACATATTTTGTTAACAACATATTGTGTTAAAATATGTTTACTAAGGTGCAAATATTGTGCTGCATAGACACCGCCACAGAATTGTAGCAGATATAGCAACACGTGTTTGCTGAACTCTCTCGACGTCGCTGAAAACTTTTTGTATAAAACTCCTCTGTAAAGAAAATACGGCTAAATACATACTACCTAAGTGCTCTAGATTTTTATGTACTCTAGATTTTTAACTAGTACATACCTTTGTAAAATAAATTTAATAAAAGAATTTAATAAAAATACATTGATAAGTAGTAGATATAAATAAGTTTCTACACTTAGGTTATTGTAAAATTTGTCTAGATATCCTTATTTCTATTTTGGTCAATGTATTAATTCAATTGTATATTAACAAATAATGCAATCATTTGTAAAGTTATATTGTGTTGCTAACTTCTTTCATTGTGCATTTATTTTTATATATTATGTATAATTACATATATTATAATATATTTAATATTTATATTGAATACTAAAGTGTCACTAACCTCTTCATAACACAATAAAATATTATGCTTTAAATTAACAAAATAATTATTCCATGACAATAATTCACAAAAGCTAAATATTTATTACAAAATACAAAAGATGCAAATAACGCTAATTTAGCTTGGACCTGTTTTCTTAGAGTGGGGGGCCCTTCTCAAAATAATGGGAAACATGGCAAGTAGAAGATCTTCGATGATGGCTGGGATGCTAATAAAGTGAGGGAGGGGAGGGGAGGGGAGGATTTACATGTTAGTGCTAACTCTTTTAGAAGAAATTGGATATATAGTTCTTTAATTTTATTTAGGTTCAAGAGTTATTTCTTTCTTATAACTATATATTGAAAAAGTCTGAGATGTTCCACTAAGTTACGTGTATGTTATTTCTTTAATCAAATAATTTTGCACTTTTGGGTAATCTTATTTACGATGTTGCTTCATTTTTTTTTGTTATACTACATTTCATTGATCTTGAGTTTATGTAAAAAAAATCTCACTTAGTTATATTTTTGACTTATGAATTATTGATTATTGATTATTATGATTCTAAAATATTTTTTTCTAGTTTTCTCCATTTTCACCTAATTTATCTATAATAGTGGTTGGATTGTTGTATACAATGTTAGCGTAATAATATACATATTGAAAATCTATTCTAGTTGTTATTTAGATTGCTCGAGTTTGGATCACTAGAGAGTATATTTTGTCAAATAACTTACCCCTTTTTTTGTAAAACTACTGCAAATGCTCCTTTAGACATTAAATTACTCAACATCAAGATAGACAAAGTGTTCTACTAAATGATTGTATTCTTTCATACTATATAAATACCCACAAATAAGGTAATACTAGAGCTCTATTTTTTTATTATTTCCGCATTTAAATCTCAACAGTTTTCAATATATCTAACTAATTTTATGTTAATATTTCAATTGGAATAAATATCCTCTGTATTTCCAACAGTAAATTCATTTTGAATGCCATATATATTACTAACATGCTACTCTTCTCCCAATTCAGATTCAGTTCAAAAGCGCTGGTCTCAGGGCTATAAGACATGAGTCGTAAGGGGCGCACTAGAAGTGCATAGCCCTGGTGAAGAGGGAGGCATAAGGGAGACATAATTCTCCACCCGCAACTGAGAATGGTCCACGCACGGTGGGGCAGAGTCCACACGTGAAAAGGGAAAGGGTGTTGGCGGCGGTTGGAACATGGTCCCCTGCTCTGCACTACTCCACTGGCGCATAAAGGGGCAGGCTGCATAGGATGGGATGTAGCCGCAGGGCCACATAGAGAATGTGGATTACTGTGTGTGGCGTGAGGAGTTGCGATGGGGATTGTGGTAGTCATAAGGGGTTGCATGGTGATTATACATGGCAGAGATTGGGCAGTAGAAGTTTGTCCAGCAGTGCTGGAAGGTATAACAGTAGATGGGTGAAAAGTAACCCATGGTACTCTCTGCACATTAGTGCCATTGTCAAATAAATCAAATTCAACATAATTACCAGAAGTGGTCTTCTGATTTTGCAAATTTGAGAAAAAAATTTCATTGAAGACAACATCCCGATTGCGGATAACTTTCTTTGCAATGGGAATCTATAGTCTTTAAAACCGAATTGATCTTCACCATACCCCCCCAAAAATACATTTCTTGGATTTGAAATCCAATTTTGTTCATTGTTCTTTAGGAACATGCACATAAGCATCACAGCCAAAAATACGCAAATGATTAAATGAAATTCATTTCCCAAGCCACCTCTCTTCCGGAATGTCAAAATCAAGACGAGATGAAGGAGCACGATTAATTAAATAGATAGTAGTATTACATGCCTCTGCCCAAAATTCTTTCCCCAAACTAGCATTGGAGAGCATGCACCAAGCTCTTTCCAAAATATTCCGATTCAACCTCTCAGCTGCACCATTTTCTTGAGGTGTATAAGGGACTATTTTAATATGACAAATCCCATGATCTGCACCAAAATTATCAAATTCCAAAGAGAAAAACTCACCACCATTGTCTGTTAATAAACATTTCATTTTCTTGCCAATATGATCTTCAACCATAGCTTTGAAACTTTTAAATTTAGAAAACACCTTTGATTTCTTATTCAACATATAAATCCAAACTTTACGATCACAATCATCGAGAAATGTGATAAAATAATTAGCACCACCGATAGAAGTTACTTCCCTAGGACCGAAAACATCGGAATGCACAAGCTCTAATGGAGAAGATTTCTTGTCATGACCCATATGCTTAAATTTGGTTCAATTTTGTTTTCCATAAAGGCAATGTTCACATTACTCCAAATCAACCGATTTAAGACCCGGAAGCTAATCATGTTAAAGCATTACTTCAAGACCCTTCTTACTCATGTGACCGAGTCTTGTGCCAAAATTTAGCGTTACTATCCGTAACGATCATGACAGCTCCCACTTCAGCATTGCACTCTAAAACATATAAAATCCCTAGTTTCTTTCCTTTTACCAAAATAAGCAAACCTTTGTTTACTTTCCATGAATCTAAAGAAAAATGAACATTACAGCCTTGCACATAAAGTTGACTTACAGAAATCAGATTTCTTTTAAGAGAAGGAACATGGCGCACATCTTTCAAAAGCCATTTACTACCATTTTTCAGCGATAATAAAATATCACCCTTTCCAACATTGTCACATTCTTTGTTATTGCCAAGAAAAAATTGACCAATCATACATTCTTGATAAGTTGTGAAAGCACTCTGACATGGAGTAGCATAGAAAGAGGCTCTGGAATCTAGAACCCACGAACTTGCATTTGTGTCACCAGCTGCAAGAATCAATACACCATCATCCTTAACAGCTATCGTATGTGATCCATCATTTATCACTCTATCTTGGGCCTTTTTGTATTTCCAACATTTCTTTTTTATATGTCCCAGTTTACCACAAAACCAGCATGTACTGTTTCTGCCTCTTGATTGTGATCGATGTGTGGAGTGAGACCTTTCATTATTGTTATTTCTGCCTCTTTCTTGACTCCTAACTCAATTGCTTGTGCTATTGTTGTTAATGCATCACCTGAGGAAGACCCATGAATCCCTTTCTGCTAGCTTCTAAGGTGGACTTGGCATGGGTTTTTCTTCAGCATATTTCTATTCCATGGTATTTAAATACATTCCATGTGTCATTAATTACACGATATGTTTTCTAGGTAAAAAGAACATGTATAGTAATTTTTTTTATATAAAGATAAAAGAACTACATAAACATATAGGTCATTGCATCTTTGTGAAAGCTGTCTTTCATATTCCTTTTTATAGTTAATTGAAATTGTCAACCTAGAAGTCACCTAGGAGAATATGATTATCTATCAAGTTGACAATTAACCTAATGGTGTTTGAGACACCATGTTTTTCATTTAGTATAGTTCAATAATGTCCATCAAACCAATTTTTTGTCGCTTGAAATCAACTCTATTACACACAAGATTAAACCTTAAAAATTTCTAGGATGACACTAACTTGAATGCATCATTTATACTTTAAGAGCATTGGTTTCTAGATAGAGGCAGACATATTCAACATACCATTAGCATCTTTTCTACATCATTGGTTCTAAAACTAGTGGCATCAATTCGTCACATATAATATTTGACTATTTAAATTGTTATCATTGACCAACTCTATTAAATAGGTTAATATGTTCTTATGTGACTAAATTTATTTAAATAACATATGTATTACATGTAAAGATATTTGTTCTTTACATTTTTTGGGGGAATTTCTTTACATTTTTATGAACTTGACATAATTAAGTATATATTACCGATGATCTTTCTTTAAATATGCAAATCTAATATATTTATAGATCTTTGAATCCTTTATCGCATATCTAATTATGGTTGACTTCCAAGTTTTCTCTATTCATTCTTCCTATAGGGTTTGGAATTCATTTTCTCACTTTTCTTGCATCCATCCTATCTATATTTACTTTAATCTCTAGGGTTTCATTTATAGAATTATTCCCAACCTTTTCCTTCCATTTCAATTTTCGTAGTCCCTAAATTGACCTTGTCACACTTTTCATACTTAAAAATTAAACATATGTCATTGTAGAGCCCCTTGATTCCACTTACCTACCTTTGGATAATCTATGACCATGTTTTTTTATAGGCCACTTTCTTAAGTTGATATACATATATGCATTTTTAATTTTAACATGTTCAATCTTTTATGACACATGATTCTTTCGTTACTTATAGTCTTGTGACATTTTATGCTATCAATGAGGATGTGCATTTTATGAAGGTGTTATTTTATCATGTATTCTCTTTAAATCAATTAATAGTCTTGTTAGTGCTTGTGTATTCCTTTTGAACATTTGAATACTTCAGTTTTTAGTGCCATCTCATATGGATAATAAACTTTTCTTATGGCTTGATATAGCAAGGATCATATATTTATTGAGGATTTAACATGCATCGATGATGCATCTAATGTAATGTAAATTGATGAGGTTAAATTCTTTCCTCCGAAGGACGTACAAGTTGCATTATCTAGCAGAGGGAATGCACAACATGTAGTTTAAAATTAGAGGCTTAAAATTTGAGTAATAAGGAGAAAAAACAAAGAAATATAATTTTCTTTGTAACAATATAAATTGAATAACATCAAACAAGAGATTAATAAAGTTGATAAAGAGTCTCAAAGCTGACCTAAATCATAATGCATATATTGCATATGAGATGAGATGTTGTGAAAATGACAAAAAATATGTCAAAAGGACATGAAAGTAGAAGGATGAAAATTTTGCAGCAAGAATTTGACTATGAAAATATTTGAAATGTAAGGTTGATAATGTTAGGAGAAACTAAACCTAATTTCAACATAAATAGAGGCGAAAACACTTATGTTAAATGAAATATTTTAGTCTGGACACCTTGTTGAAGGAATACAAACTTAGCAATCTATACTATTACAATCAATTGATGTTGTTTAACAAGTAGCTATGCTAATGTAGATGCTATACTTTAAAATGAGCTTCTACTTAAAAATAAAGACAAAGAAGATAGAGAAATGTTTATTATTCTAAATATACATGTGAGAGATGAAGTAAAGAGATGAAAGCCTTGGACATAGTAAATAGTTGAATAAATTGATTCAGAAATATCTTTGATTGCTTAAAGTTCACTATACAATTTGGGACATTTAGGAGCTAATATAGGATGCAAATATCTTTGAAACCTTTGTAGGGTGTAAATGTAATTTTCTCTAAAATAAGTAAATTTTTGATTAACCCTTCAAGGGTATGTTTTCCAATCATGCTATTCAATTATCTCCTTTATCAAAAGTGTGTAATATTTTTTATAGTTGACTTGTGAAGTTTGCAAGGATAAAATCCCACCAAAAATGCGAAAATATTAGAAATAGGGATCCAAAATGCCCATATAGGCACATTGAGGCAACCACCCACATGGTTGTGCCCAAACAAGTCATAGTGGTAGACAAAAATTATTACTTTGTTCCTAACGCGAAAGTCACGAATGTGAGTGTACTCACATTCATAGTAAACACTTAGAATAGGTGTTTTTTAAATTTATAATTGGGTGGTTTTTTCCTTTTTTCATTTGTCGAATGGGTAATGGTACAATAGAGGTCATGTACCAAACAATACTTTGAAATGACCATTGTTTGATCCTTCAACGTTTAATAAATTCCACAGTATGCATTGTTATTATCAGAAGTGAGAACAATAGCTATAAATAATTAAGTTGCATACGGAAACAACAAAAAATAATCATTAAAATCTAATTAATTGTTTAGAATTGGTGAGTAGGCTTCCCCTAAAACAACTGATTTTCAATACCACCTACAAATGGCGAGCAAACAAAACAACATGAAGGATATGAAGTGACAACAATGAGACTAAGTACCTTTCAACGATACAGTACTTCAATTTTTTTCTGTTATTTTCCTTGGATCAATTTAATAGAGCCTAATATAGACAATATGATAGGGCACGGGCTATGCTCCAAACAAAATGCACCAAAGACTTAAGAAAAAAAAAGGTCAAACTTTTTCTTTTTTCAAATTTGTGAAAACACAATGATTTTTAATGCAATTTTTTTGTAGTTTTCGACCACAAAATATGTAGATAATGAAGAAAAGATGCTGAAAATTTTGTGAAAATCTGTTAGTTTTTCTGGTTTTTGAAATTTGGTTAATAGTACATTTTGTAAGGAGCTTAGCCAATTCCATACAACAAGAAAGAGATAGTCTGCATTTAATAAAATTGGATGAAAAATACACAACCAACCATTGAAAATGAAGTATCCACATTACTTTATGATTAATTCACTTCGACATCTATCCTAAAATAATTAAAATCAAGTATAAATATCTGATGTTGTAGACGTGGCATGGGGATTGCGTTTAATTCTACCACTTTCTTTTAAGTAAGTCCAAACTCCTCCGTTATGTCCAACTTCTAGGTGGTCATCCCATACGAATGAAGTTAAACAGCCAAAACAAAATGAACAATACGACTTGCCAGTTGAATCGCCAGACAAATTCTTCTTTCTGATCTGAATATTCTCACTGTCGAATATTTTTCTCAAGCAGATATTCTGAACGTCTGGGCCATTGAAATGGACCCTGCAATTTAGAATAGGCCTTCAAAATTTATAAAATTTTCCTCTGATAAATTATCATTTGTAATTGTTGTCAAATGAAGCCATTGTATTTGGATATAAAAATTGTGATTTCTAAATTTTGTGAGAATACAATTTAAATAATTTATATATATTTTCCTTTATTGAACAAAATTAAATTTACAAAGAATAGAAATTGCTAATAGATAACTAAAAAAATTCACCTCACAAGACTAACCAATCACACATGATTGAACAATTATTAGAGATTGTAAAATTGAAAAGATTGGGGAGTGTTTATATATAATTTATGGGTTAACATATTTTGAAGTGTTCAGCAATTTTATATTCTAACTTTAGTTGTGGATAATTTGGAAGTCTTTATTGAGGTCATGAAACCATTTTCTTATGTTTTTATAGGATGTATATCTAGTTTTAGAGGCTATGATAAAAAGTTTTAAAGTAAAAATGGGCACCTTCTCTAAATTTAGTTCAAAGGAATGTACAAGTTTGCGACTATGTTTTATGCATTGTAGAAAAGGAATTCAAAATAAGTAGGAGATATTTTGTGATATTGCTATCAAGATTCAATTATGTAGTTTGACTCAAAACTACATAGTTGAATTATGATAGCAATATCACAATTTGACTTGCGGTGGAAAATATCTCATACTTATCAAGAGATATTTTTCATAGCAAGTCAACTTGTAAAATTGCTATGAAGTTTCAACAATGTAGTTTTTGAGTCAAACTCATTGACACATGTTTCAAGTCAAACTGGACTTAACCTTGGATGAAATTCCATTGTTAAGCGCACTTCGGTTGGATTAGTACTGGGATGGATGACCTCTTGGGGAGGCCCAATGCTTCACGTCTATGAGCATCACCTAGATGCAATGAGTGCTAAGTATTCCATTCATTCTCATGAGAAATGGGTTCTTGTGAACCACTACTCATGAAACATAGGTCAATGAGTTTGACTTGAAAATTTCACACTTGAATTCTATAGCAATATCACAAACATGATGATGTTAAAGATACAAGTTCAAACAATCATAAAGAGTTATTAAAATTTCTAGAAAAGATTAAAGATATTTATTTAGATAACTTTAATTTTTCTAATAAAAAAATATCTTATTAAATGTTTCTATTACTGATTAGACATTGCTTCTAAAATGAAAACAAATTATGAAACCAATTATTAAAACAAAATCTATAAAAAAACAAAACTGGGAATGCACATTTTCCTCCCCAACATAATTGACTAAATAATTGATATGCAAATACAAATCAAATTGTGATATTGCTATAAATGTGTATTGACTAATGTACGTTTTGTAAAATTCAACTAGCACGTGTCCCTAATGAAATTTTATTCAAACATCTTACGCTATTTCGAAGTACAACGTTATTGAATATGCTTAAATATCAACCGGGAACTCATTAAGTGCGCACCCCTTACACCACTTTATCTGAGCGTCAGTTATCTCACCTTATGCTGGAAAACCAAACAAAATCAGGAATTTGTTTCTGCAGTTAATATGGAAATTCCACAACTTTCTTGGTATTCTGTTCTCTTCACCGCTGCTTCACTGTTATTCATCTTCTTTCTATGGAGAAGACAGAGGAGGACAGGGTTTCCTCTGCCTCCTGGACCTCCTTCCTGGCCTCTTGTGGGAAACCTGTTTCAGTTGGGGAAAAGGCCACATGAGTCTCTCTATGCCCTCTCCCTCAAATACGGCCCATTGATGACTCTCCATCTGGGCATGAAAACAACAGTGCTCGTCTCTTCTCCTGCCATGGCAAAGGAGGTTCTCAAAACGCACGACCACATCTTAGCGGGGCGGACGGTGATAGAAACAGCCAAAGCTCTTTCCCATCACAAGTCCTCCCTAATTTGGGGCGAATATGGTCCTTACTGGCGCAATCTCCGACGCATTTCAACTGTTGAGCTTTTCAGCACCAAAAGAATGGAAGCTCTGGAACACCTCAGAAGAGATCAAGTATTTCGCACCATTCGGCTCATTTTCGAGGAAAAGGGAAAGGTAGTAGATATCGGGCGGACGGTGTTCTTCACGTCTCTGAATTCGTTGGGCAACATGATCTTTAGCACAAGCGTCTTCGATCCGAACGATCCGGCTTCTGCGGGGTTCAAAGATTCCATCTGGGAATTGATGAAGCTCGGCGGAACGCCCAATTTGGCGGACTTTTTTCCTATTCTGCGGTTCCTGGACCCCCAGGGCGTGTCCCGTCAGACGGCGAAGCATTTCAAGTCGATGTACGATTTTGTGGATTTTTTCATACAGAAAAGACTTGGCCCTGCCTGCGAAAGTGTTGAGGCGACTGACTCAAAGAAGGATTTTCTGGATGTCCTGCTGGATTTCAGAAGCGTAGATTTCACTCTCGTTGACATTCGAGCTTTGATAAGCGTAAGTACTGAAATTACCGAATTTTTATTTTTCAGAAGCTCCTAATATTTTGGCCAGAATGTTTAATTGTAGTATCTTTTTTTCAGGAATTTTTTATTGCCGGTACTGAGACGACTACTACAACCATTGAATGGGCCATGGCAGAACTGATTCACAATCCGCAGAAATTAAACCGTGTCCAGCAAGAACTGGATGAAGTAGTCGGTTGCAATAGAAGAGTAGAAGAATCTGATCTTGATGACCTGCCTTATCTCCATGCGGCCGTCAAAGAAACATTCCGATTGCATCAGACGGTTCCTCTACTGCTTCCCCACAAAGCCGAAAGCTCATGCGAGATCGGGGGATTTTTAATCCCCAAAGACACCCAGGTGATGGTGAACGTGTGGGCTATCGGGAGGGACCCTGAAACTTGGAGCAATCCGTCGGAATTTGTGCCGGAGAGATTTTTGGAGGGTGAGAATAGGAAGATAGATTACAAGGGACAAAACTTTGAGCTGATTCCATTCGGATCGGGAAGACGAATTTGCCCAGGGCTTCCATTGGCAAGTCGAATGATAAATTTTGTGTTGGCTTCTCTGCTTCATTCATTTGAGTGGGTACTTCCAGATGGGATGAGTTGCGAGCAGATGGACATGGCGGACGAGTTTGGACTCACTCTAAAGAAGGCGGTAGAGTTAAAGGCAATCCCGATGCCACGTCTGCCGCATCATCTATACTAGCTCTCCGCGATAAGAATGAATAATGTAGATCGTTTTGTTTTATTCTCTTCAATGCTGTAGCTGTTTAAACAGTTTTTCCTTCTTATTATTGTGTTTGAGTTTTGGACGTTAATTGTGTAGTTTGATTTAATTTAAGAAAAAAAAAGACGATCAAAGGGAAGTAATATAGATGTAAAGGAGATGAAATGAATGACATCCACGAAAGTACTGATTTCTTCTGTCCACAAAGCACTGCGATAAGGCTTGCGGTGTAAAGAGAATCCAATTTCCCACTGCATACACTTTATAAATGCTGAGGAAAAAGTGCACTCTACCGTGATGGGATTGCTTTTGAAGACTTAATAAACTAGCATTTGCACCTAAAAAGAGGTTCAAGGGTTAAGCCGATAGTAAATATATATTGTGAATAATATATTAGAGGTTACAAAAATGGTAGAAAAAAAAAATTACCTTTATTAACAGTAATTATTTATAATATAAATAAATTGACTTTAGAATGTACAAACTAAATACAAATCTATGCAAAAATTTTAGTTGTACAAAATATTAATTACAATGAAAACATTAGTTATCAATTGTTGAGATACATTCTTCACAACTGTCATAATACAAAAAACTTACAAAATTTTGTACTGATATGTAGATCTAATCATCCTTTCTCTTGTTCAAAATCTTTTTAGGATTGACAAAAATTGCCCTTATTAGCAATAACTATTTATATAATATAATTGAATTAATTTTTATTCTGTGTCTCATATATTACAAAATTATTTGAAAAAGTTTATTTATGCAAGAATGAATTGATTTACCATACAAAAGTCAAGTTCTACCAAAAGTAAAATAATCTAACTGAAAGTGCCCATATAAGCCTTGGATCAATAGCTCTTAGTTTTTGCATCCAACTTCCATTCAAATCTTTATATTATAACGAACTCTAGAAGTCCCATGTTACAAAAGTTGTACAACTTTTGAGGGAGAAAAATTTGAATGAACTAAAATGCTTTTTCTTTTTTCTTTTTAAAGACAAATTAGACACATTGTGGATCAAAACCAAAGGATGAGAGCACTGTAATTGGTAAATGAAGAGCATAATAGTCTTGAGGTTTTCTTATCATCATAATTGTGCAGATGGTCCTAAAGTAGGGAATATGTTTAATAGATTCTATGTATTCAGAATGATGCTAGGAACTTCGAAGGATCAAATACTCACATCAAATATTTGAAAATTTAATGATAATTGTTAGTTCGAGTTAGAAGCTTTTCCACTTGGATTCTTGTCCCTCGGCTCATTAAAGCTTGTTTTAATTTTCTTATGTTGAGTGTTTCCATAGGTCGATGATTAGAGAACTTTGACTCCTCTAGAAGATAAGAGAGTTGATTTAGACCTTTACCAAATTATAGTATACAATCACACCTAAAGAGAAAGTAATGATTGAAAGTGCAGTTTAAATACATATTTGAGCTGGATATGTGTATAATAAAAAAAATTCATAGTTAAAGCAATGTCAAAACTACAAGACAACTATCACCCCAGGAAAACAAGATTATTGTTAAGCAATCATTATGTTTCATCATTTGGCAGGCCTATCAAAGCTTGAAATTTGATAACTTGCCATCTTTGATTAAAAACCATTGAGCACAAAGCAATCAACTATCAATTTATAGAACTTTCAAAGAAGCATTTAAACAACCTAGGGAAGTAATTTTCCTCGCACATAATTCTCCTTGAACTTCATAAAAACTAACATCTAACATCTAAATGTTGCTTGAAAATAACTTTCATTGTCACATTTTAGATTCAACTGTTCGTATTCTTCAAGATTCATGGAGGAAAAGGGTTGCTTGAGTTATATGTCAACATCTCATATGTAACACATAAGCAGGGGATGAAAGGGAAAATATTTATGGGATTCAATAATTTGCAAAACAAAACTCTTTTATAACTTTAACAATGTGAAAGAGCATTGAGAGTTTTTCTCATATGCTCCTCCTCTAGGTGATAAAATTAAGAGAATGAGTTCCTTCAGATTTTCAGTCTGCTGGAAGAGTTTATAAGCGAGCTGAAATTTGAAGTTAATCAAACACCAATTATGTAAATATTTTCTTTGAATGAAAAATAACAAATGAGAAAACAAGCAAGGTAATTAATGAAAATTCTACCCTTGCTTCATAGTGGGGACTATAATTAAGATTGTAGAAACTAGTCCAATTCTTTTAGTTTCATGAGCCTAAACTCCATCTTAACCCCTGAAGTTATCAAGCTTTAGTATTTTTGTCTAGTTTACCCACTTTCATAGAACTTCTCCTCCCAATTGTGTTATTGAAAAAAGCCACTAAGTACATTATTTTGCACTTACCAAGCTGGTGTGTCTCTCTGTGATCTTGATCTAAAATTATCTAATGTGTAGTGGTATGAGTTTCTACAATACTTGTAAGTTGGAGGGAAATATATTTTGCCTTCACTCCATCCTGTAAATATATGCCTTACTTTCTTGTCATTGCAAAGCTGCCATGGAGCATCCCAAATTTGATTCAGTTAACAAATACCACATACTATGTTATGAAAGAAAATCATTTTTAGTTTCAGTCAAGCTACTTTAATATAATATGTAACCTGAAGATTTTGTACATACTTGACCTTTCTCCAATAGAGACTCCCACTCACTCATTTCCAATAGTCTTTTAGTTTCAGCATAGTGAAGCAAAAGGAAATAATTCAAATCCCCAAGCCAAATTACTTGAATGTCGAATGTAAACCCTATAATCAAATTAGTTGATCAACATGTCATACAAAGAAAATTATCTTTATGTTGATGTGCATACTGATATATTATAATAGGTTAACACATAAAATCAAATTTCCACCTATGCATATCAAAGCATTACAGTATTAGGATAAATAATTGAAACACACTAAAATCCTTTCAGGTGATTTCTTTGCCAGACTCTGTGCTTGTGGAAATTGTGTCTTCTTTATGATCTCTATGACATCGGAATCGCATCACCTCCCTTCTGTCTTGATGCCAAATGAGAAGACAAAGAAAAAGCTTATCCAATGAAATAACATGCTAATGGAAACAAAACCCTGTAAACATTTAAGGACACCCATTAAAAAGGCAATTTACTAGTGATCCAATATTATTGATTATAGGAATATGCTCAAAATAATCTTAATGATCTATTTTGTATTGCTTTTCCTTGCAGGGATTTTGGCATGACATTCAAGTAAATAACAGACATGCCCTTGGGTTTTTGGTTGGAAATTGTACATCTGTTTATAAACTAATGGATCTCAAAAATAGGAGGCGAGTTTTATACATGAATCTCAAAGTGCCTCACAATATTAAATGGGTGTTTAGAATAACAAAAGATATGACCATCTGTGTGTGAGAATATGTACTGAAAAAGGTGCAACTATCTGGAAAATGGCCTCACAAATACAAAAGTTAGCATAAATTATGTAATGGTGCATCTTAGAAACTAGATAATCAATTACAACTATCCCATCAGATATGAGAAGGAAGCCTTTGTTCTGTATCTACCCATCATAGCAATATCCGAAAACACTAAAACAGTTATGAGAAACTCATGCCTATGGAGGCATTTTTTCTTGTGGAGTTGCATGTTATCTAATGCTATGCCAGTTTGATATGAATATCTTGACTTTCACAGAGCAAGATGTGAAACTGCTGAGAACGACGGGGTTTTTTTTTTCACATCCATGTGGGAAACGATGCTCAGGTGTCTCAGTTGTGGGATAGTCTGTGAAAAGGCATGGCCATTTCTTCTCTCCAGCTGCTCAAGACATTGAAGGAGATTACAAAGGGTTATAGGAGAAAATGGAGAGCTAGATTGGTTGATTTCATAACAAACCATTGTACCAGGCCATGTCGCACCACACTTTATGTGCTCTCTCCAGTTATGATTTATAGAATTCTAAAGCCATATGATTTGATAGCAATCTGATTTGATTTCAAACAAGAGACACAAGTGTCAAAGTTCCTGCCTATTGTGTAATGTTTTTAGGGGTAAGATATGGTGAAATGAGAATGTGTTTAAGGTAGCGTGGACAAATTGTGTGACACTAATCATGTAGAAACAAGAAGACATATTTTGGCACCAAAAGAAAACAATATAAATTGAATATTTGAATAGTATGTTGAACAGAAGTTCATTATCTTCGTAATTAATTGTAACTTATGAAAGAAGTTATGGGAAAATCATAAATAATAATTTTGATGATTTTGTAACTTCAAATTTTCATATGTATACTCTAGGAAAAATAGTATTATTTAATGATGAGAAATACGACCAGCTATTTATTATTTTAATAATATAACATAACAAAATAGTAAATAGGACAAAAGAAATAAATTATTATTAAAAATATAAATATATATTTAACTATTAATATCTTACATTTATTATTTTAATAATATAACATAGCAAAATAGTAAATAGGACAAAAAAAATGATCAAAATAAATTATTTTATAAATTATATTAAACATTTATTCTAAGCATAAAGAGTTAAAAATTTAATTTTTTTAAATAAAACAATTAAAATTAATTATTTTTAAAAATTATAATTAAGTACAAAAGATATTTAAGAATTTTAAAATCTTAAATGTTAAAAGTAGTTGAATATAAGGCATATCATTATATTATATTATATAATTTAATTTCAAAAAGATGACAAATATTGATAGCTCCAATAATAATAATACATTTATAATGTACATTTAGTACAAATGACATGACATGTTCTTTAATGCTCTTTTAATTAAACTTTTAAAATGTGAATTTTCTCATTGCCTTTTTTGTTCACAGCCAATAAAATTATAAATAAATAGCATTATTTGGAATTTTTAAATATGTTGAAATTATCAAACTTTACAAAACATAAATAGACTTAAAAAATCTTGAAATCTGATTGGTTAAATTAATTGATTTCAAAACTAAATGATTGTAATAGCTACCTACCTATGGCAGGAACTAATAAAATGCATCCGATTTGATTTAGTGAAATTTGATTTGATTTTATATTAAATGAAAGTGGATTTGATTTGATATACACGACAGGAAGGGGCAAGCGGTTTTTAATGAGAAAAACCATCCGGTATCAGCAGCGTCAGACAGGTATTACGTGAAACCTCACGTAATATAGCCTATCGGCTAATAAGGAAATTATACTAGTAATGGGTATGCGGAAGATTTGGGGAGGGAGCATAAAATCAAAATTTGGAAATGAATTTAAGGAAGGTGCAATTTTATTAATGTGAAAGAGAAACAAAAGAATATGTCACTATAGATAATTACATGGGTGGCAAAAAGGAGTGTAATTTTCTTCGCGCACAAGATTACTTGTTTCATTTCTTTCATCATTACACATGTTTATAAAGGTTGGTGACGATTATTCACATTTTTTTTCTAATCTTTATATAGTGGATTGTGGGGTTTGAATTTTGGTCGACGAATTTTTATATCTTATGTCATCATCCTCACCCATTATGCTTAATGGATTGAACTACAACTCTTTGACAATAATAATATTCTAACTCAATTATAACTCTAATTTACAAAATTGAATCTCACTTAATTAATTAATGTATTTTTCTTATTATACACTTATAGCTATATCTTAACCTTCACAAGAAAATTTGTATTTTTAAAATATTATAGTAAACTTTATCTTACATTTAATTTATACTATTACTATTTTAATTATATTATTATAATACTTATGACCACGAAATAATATTAACCTTAATTTGAAATTTATTTTTTAAAACAATATTGCTTTAAACTCAACATTAAAATTATCATTAAAAATTTTCAACTTATTTAATTTTGAATATTTGTAAACACTTAACCTATCATAATTCTAATCACATTATTAAATTTAATTTTTAAAATTCAAAATAAAGAAACATTATGAATCAAAACAACTCTCCAAATATAAATTATAAATTTAATTTTTAAAAACTAAAATAAAGAAACATTCTAAATCAAAACAACTCTCTAAATATAAATTAAAAATTAAAAAAACAACATAAGTATTTTAAATAAAAGATGCCCACCTTTAAACAAGAGGTAGTTTTTGTAATTCACTATAAAATGTTATTAATGAATAGGAATTTTTTCCCCCTCATATGAACGCCCTCCCCTTATGTGTTTTATTTTAAATTAATTACATTTTACATTATGTATAAAGGTAAAATAAAATTGAATCATGATTTGTGACATGAAACTAAATCTATATTAAATTCAAAATATTAGATTAAATATAATATAAAACAATAAATATAATGGAAAAGAATGATAATTTTAGAAGATTATTAGTAGAAATATAAAGGAGTAAATTCTTGTATTTTTTTTAAAAATACATGATAAAAGATTTTAAAAAGAAACTATGTAAAATATAAGTAATATATTAATATCTATTCATCGGTATGTACGCAAGTAAGACCATTGAATGGATCTCGAACATCCATTTTTTTGTTGTTTTCTTTGCGTTTTGCGATTACTTTTTATTGTTATTTATAGTGTCAGACCAAGTCGGAAGTTCACTATTTGTATCAATGTGACTTTTAATACTCTTTTATATGTCTGTCCTAAGGCATAAAATGATAGATGCGATGTTAATACATCAAGGATTTTGAAAATCAAATCATATCGGACTAGAAATACATGGTTCAAGAGAGATATTTTTTTGTATACATTTATTTTGCGAATGAGATGAAGTGATATTCAATTTAAAAAATGATGTTGTTTGTGCAAGAAAGGTCTTGATGGAGAAGTGATAGCTTCAAATCAAATATAGCAACTAATTTTTTTTTCTAAAATAAAACATGGTTGAGCTCGATTACGAGAGAGAGAGAGAGAGAGAGAGAGAGAGAGAGAGAGAGAGAGAGAGAGAGAGAGAGAGAGAGAGAGAGAGAGAGAGACTCTAATATATTCACAAATATGATAAAGATTGTCTTATTTTCTTTAAATAATTATAAGTAAAAAAAGATAAATTGCCTCTTCAAAATGCGTACATTTAAATTAACCAAATTGTCCATACCAAAGTGTTGGAAAATAGTAGTTTTAAACATCTTCCTAATTAAAAAATATTATACAGTTTTATAAGTAATTTTGTTAAAAATTAAAATTAAAACCCAAGATACATAATAAAGAAGATATCTTAGCTTTTCAAATAGAGAAAATATCTTAACTTTTCAAATAGAAAATATATAGTAAAAAAAATATAAATTACATGATACAAAATTAATTTTCTAAATTTTATGTGCTTAAATTAATAAATTTATACATATCTAAAAAAAGGTTGATACCTAATTTTTTTTTTTGATGAATAGTTCCTTTTCTATTAATAAATATTAAAGTTACATATCCACAAAAAAGGGGCCGGGGGATATAGAAATCACCCCGCAGAGTTCACACGGCTAAGCCGGAAACATAA
>MU223748.1:670343-691408 GCA_018584345.1 Thuja plicata
GGGAGGGGCCAAATGAGCTTCCACCTTCATGTGGTTGGCCTTGTTAAGTAGATAATATTAAACTATTCTCAAAACCAAGTGAAGCTCAAACTAAACTAAACAAAAATCAAATTTCTGAGGCCAGGGAAGTCATTTGCATTTGTATGGAGTGTAAGTCAGGTTCAATTTTATTGTTTCCTATTTTGGAGAATGTGTTACTATTAATTTTCTTTCTCAAACATACTTTTGGCTTGTTGTTTAAATTTTAAAATAATGTGTTACTGTTAATTTCCTTTCTCAAACATACTTTTGTTTTGTTGTTTAAAATAAAGATTGCTAATATTTTTTTGCATTCAAGTATTATTTATGAATTAGTTTCCAGTGATGTAGCCTATTGCTTTGTTATGTGTTTTACTTAGACATCGAAATGGGCTTCCTACTCGGCGTATATGTGGATTCAGTATTGTCAATTTTGTGTTTATCCGGCTCTCCAATTGTTCTTGCACAAAATAATGGCTAGCAATCAGCTCATGCTACCTTCCATGGTGGCAACAATGCTTCTGGCACTATGGGTAACTTTTTTACCTACTGTACCTATCTAGTTGTTGTGATATACTATTTGGATCTATCAGCCTATGTCACTAACAGATCCAAACAGTATATTGACATAGGCTGATAGATCCAAACAATATATCACAACAAAACTCAAAGTAATCAATGAGATTTTGTTTGTGTTTTTATCACTTGTCTTTTCCATTGGCTCTCTAAGTGGCATAGGCTTACTCAAAAACAACAAGATAGGTACTGTTGTTTTCTAATCATTGTGTATATTGGCATAGAACTTCATAGAACTAGCTACATTTTGTATCTGATTAATGCAGGGAGCCATGACAGGATTTGTTGGATTAACAAACAACTATCTTGCAAGCCTTGTAAAGAAAGTTGCAATGCTTAGTCATGTTGCTTAACTAGATCATGTTACCTCTCCTTTATCAAGAACTGTAACACCAATAAACCTTGATCAGGTACTTTATGAAATTGTTTGTTAACTACATTTCTATACTTTTATTCACATATCTATTGTTTTCTCACCATTTATGCTGACATGTATACTTGGCTCTAGGCATCTATGAATACAATACATCAATGTAAGTTGTAGAATTATCTATTTGCTTTTAAACATTTAATTACTGTCATCATATTTAAAATCAAAAACAAATAATTGATGTTGTAAACTATACAAAGACCTTTTATTTCCTACTAGTTTTAAATACAAAATGCTAACAAAAAAATCAAACAGAGCACAAAATCCAACTGTATAACCGATTTAAATTGGGATGGCACACATGAATATAATTTGCAGATTTATGTTACATAAATTTACAGTTTGAATTTCTAAACCTTTGATTCAATTATCTTTTGCTCCTCGACGAATTGAAAAGCAAAGGATCTCCTTTTCTCACGTTATCACATTCAACAAAAAAGAAATTCTTTGCATTGTGCTTGGCTAGATAGAGTGCATTATTTCACATGACCTGGGTTCTCATATTAATTGAAGAAATGTAGAGAAACAATAGAAGTGCGCTCGATGTATCATTGACACAATGTACAATGAAACTAAAAATTGCCTGTAGACTTTGACATCTGGAAAAGAAGTCCTCTATTGCTTGACGTAGACCTGTAGACTTTCACATCTTTTCCGAGTTGATCATAAGATGCCCATTACACCTAAATGAAACTGGCCATTTCTCCTCTGGAAATATTGTTGTGTGGTTATTATAAATGCAAAAGGTGAATACTAATCCCAACAACAAGAGTCTCATACATATTTTATATATATATTTATACATATTTTATACAATAATATATAAAAAAATTTAAAACAAAATGGCATAGGCTGTCAAAATTTTGACACAAGGCACTTAGCATATCGACGTCGATGCTATACAATCAACGACATGATCAACCATCATTCATCACAATTTTGACACATGACACTTAGATTTTTGACACCTTAATCGATCAGAGTTCGTTGACATTTAGACTGACGTTGGTCGCATAGGTGGAAAGCAGGGTCCAGGCTAGACCAAAAATTTCAACGCATCTTCGGTTGATAAATCCACCCTATGTGTGTCGAAATATCGATGATGGTTTAGTGTGACATAAAATCGACAAAAAAAGACCGACGATAATGGTGGTCATTTTGTCGACCAATTGGTGTCTAAATTTTGACAAATCCTCGTTGAAAACAGGGCTAAAATTTACTAGTGAATGTTTTTTCTTAAATTAAAAATATATTCTAGTATAAATAAATGATTACTCCTTTGTAACTAGAAATGCCTTTTGTGGAGGATTGACACTGAATTGGGAAAAAATCAACAAATTAACACTTGTGGTGATACAAAAAACTAAATCTCATCGTATATAAATAAAGTAACAAAAAAACCAAATGTCCACTTAGTAAGTTATGAGTTTTAGTTTGTTGGGTTGGAAATTGAGAAGCACATCATGTTATAATTTTCTATTAAATAACAAAGGCACACACAAGAATTCATTCCTCTATGAACAAAAAGACAAATTTAGTAAGTGGTGGAATTTTTTAGTAAAATTGATGAATTTAACCTAAGGATTACATTTATAAATTGTATACTTCTAATTCTTTCAAGCAAGATAGGGTCTGAATCCCACAATCAAAGTAACATCAAGTCTAAAGAGACAGTAAAAAAGAATTCACAAGAAGTGAATTCAAGCAACTAATAAACTAAACAAAGCAGAGAAAAACCAGAACCAACAACAATAAAAAACCAGCAACTATGCCAGCAGACCAACACTAATAAGGTTCCTCAGGAGCCCCTTTCTAGTCTTCATTAGGCTCCATCAGTTTTTCTAATAAGGAGGGATGTTTAGGAGGATGCCAGTGGCAACATCGATAGAGACCACATCATATTTGAGTGTCACTTGCAAGCTTTCCTCTCTCGTTATGTGTTTAGCCTTTTTTTCCTCAATCTATGCCTACAAGGAATTGAGAGACTAGGATGTCATTTCTATAATATCCTTGTTGTAGGTAGCATGGTCCCAGAGTTGTCTTTTCAGTTTGGGCTAATTGGCCTTGACATTAGCAAGGACATTAAAAATTACATTTTTCTCTTCCTCTGTGAGAATCTGGTTCTTAAGGTCTTTGATATACTCCTCCATTATTTCCAAGCTATTGATCTTCTAGACAAAATCATTAGCAACACCTCACATAATCACATCACCTTTCCCCTTAGTCCAATCATTCACTTTCTTCTCCACCTCAACTACTTCATCAAACCTGTTAATCTTATTCCTCATGCAATTTGGAGTTCCAGACTGAGCCATTTATAGATGCCATTCTTCCTGTTATAGAACACAAAAATTTCATCCACCTTACGCCCAATAAGGTCTAGCTTATATTGACTCTATTGACCTCGAATAAATAGAATCTTCAGAAACCACAACTAGAATCTCCTTAGGTTGTTCTAAACCCAAAGCTTTATATTTCTCCTTCCTCAAAGGGTTAACTCTGGTAGACCCAGGGGAATGGGTTATGGTCATGGGACTGAATGTGATAAATTTAGGGTTGTTTAGCTCCATTATGAGGGATGAGGTCGAGCCCTCTTGGGGAGTAAGATCTAGGTGGAAGTTATATAGATTCGGAATAAGGCCCTCATGTAGAAGGGTGCTCTTGTTCTTGACTTTAGTAATAGATTGAGATAGCGAGGAATAAATCCAAAAGGGGAAATTGAATTTAAAATCCCTAAAAAACTTATTTAACATTGGAAAAAGATGGGAGTCAAATTTTTTGAATCTACCTTCTAGTGTTATGTACTTTATGAGAACAAAAGAAACCTCCTTCCAATCTCAATGGAGCTCCAACCTATTGAAACTATTTTGTAGCTGAGGAACATTCTCCCCAGGGTCGAGGAACCATTTGATGTCATTTTTGTAATGCCCTTTGAAATTATGAGGAATATTATTCCCCTATGAAAGAAGGCCCATAACCGCAACTATAGTTTTCATGGAAACCACAAATGACACACCCCTAATACAAAATTTTCCATCATCCCAAGAATCTACAAATGTTTTTGACAAGTCAAGATTTAATCTCTTCATCCCTTCAACATACTGATCAATATGGCCATCCTGAATGATTTCAATACATTAAAATTACTTGGGAAACCATAGCTAGGATAGAAGAAATAAGCCATATGTCAAACCCCAAGGAGACTCTACACATATTTCTTGTCATCATTAAACTTAACAGTGAGTGTCATTATTTCCAATCTTGGCAATACCCTTACTGATCTCAACACGAGGCACCTCAGGAAGATCATGAAAGCCATAAGAATACTTTTGGTGAACCAACCCAATGTAACCAACCTATTAGTTACGTTATTTCCCTCCCTATAGGTGTGATGGATTCTAAACTCCTCCACCATGGCAAGAAGAATTTTTATTTTGTCAATGATGTCAACCATTTCCAAGCCTAGAGAAATCTTTCTTGACAACTTCATTATGACATTTTTGGCGTCAACTTCAACTATGATTTTCCTATATCCCCTTATGACAGCCAAATCAACCCCATGGTAGGCCACATACACTTCATCCACTTAGGCCATCTACGAGCCAGGACTAACAGAAAAGGAAGCCAACATGGTGCGCAACATGCTTCTTATGAGACCACCCCTTCCTGCCTAACCCACAATACCCTATTATAACTTATCACTAACTCATTTGGGTGAATTTTTCAATGAACATTTCTGACAAGCTATGAGATTTATTTTTCTTTGTTGGATTTTATAGGCCAAATTTGATTTTTTATTAAAACAATGTCCTTGTTCGTCGGAATTTTGATGAAAGACAAAAGTAATGTATGCGGGTTTATTTTTAAAAAAATGAACATTTCCAACAAGCTATGAGATTTTTTTTCTTTTCATATTTTACAACAAAAATTTAAAAAGTAATGTACATGGGTTTATTTTAAAAGAAAGTAATGTACACAATTTCATTATAATAAGCAGAAACAGTTAAAAAATTGGTCGAAGGCAAAGTCGACATAGAGGCGCACATGGTAGGTGAGTTCAATAGGATATGCATTCGAATGGAAATGACTATATAGATCTATATTTTTATCTTTTTGAACTCAAGTCTTGCATTTCTCTTCATTTTTTTGGCATTTGGGGAATTATTTTGTGATTTAAATTATTTTTAATAAACTTTCGCTACTAGGGCACACGTTTTTGCGCACTGCATTCTTATTTGTTTTCCAATGTCATGCCCTAGTTTTAAAATTTTCTATGGTTGTAGCAAGCACTAGATTTACAATTTGTGGTTGAATTTTTCTACTTTGGGAGGACTTGGTGTAATAATCACTCATAAAAGAAAGTTTCACAAACTATATCCAATTATATTTGTCCATTCATTCCATAGGCAATACCATAGGGTAAAAACAAACAAGTTTGTCTATGATATTATTGTCATAGTCATGAAAGTCAGACTGTTCAACCATAAAATATTTCATAAAAACACTTAGATCACACATCCTTTCTTCTACAAAGGTTCTTTTGAGGATGACCAGCCCTACTGGATCATTACAAGTCAAATTCAGAACATGTAGAGATTGACAAAATACAAAGAACTTGTTCACTGTGAAGATCATAAAGGATATGTTGTCAATGATGCTTTGATTAATATGAAAGGATGTCACAATTCAATTTGAAATGGTAATAAATTATCTATGGGAGTTTCATGTACACGATTCCACGTAAACCCAATCATTGGTTCACAAATAAGTTTTCTTTGATTGACTCTTTGTTAAAATCTATATATTTAGTATTTAGAGAACCAACAATTTTGTTTGTTTCACAATGATTTACACATAATCACCTTGGTGATATTTGGTGTAGGATCACCTAGGCTTCAATCCCTCCATTTTTCTGTGAAAATTATTATTATGGTTTTTAGAGTGGTTTAGGAAAGTTTAGGGTTATTTTGGAATGTTTTAGGGATGTTTGTATTTGAGTAGTGTGGTTTTGGGTCCAAGTGACCTTTGTAATGTCCTATTAGACAAAATGTGTGTTGGGAAGTTAAAATACATAGGAATACATTTTTGAGCTATTTTGAGTCATAGGACATGGTTTATGACCTTTTTTAATCCATTCATGGAGTTAGAATTGTGAAAAAAGTAAATTTGTAAAAAAGTGCAAAATGTTCCCAAAAAGTTGCACTTTGTTTCCAAAATCAGTTTTGGATCAGTTTGAGAGGTTGTCCTAGGAGGATGAAGCCTATTTAAATACTTACATGGAATTTTACAAAGGTTGGATTTTTTTTTTTTTCAATTTACAAGCAATACCAAGTTGGAGATTCTGTACTGTCACAGTTTTTGTGCTTTTCAATTCATAAGCATTATAGATGGATTGAATTGAGTATTTTTTAAATCTAAGTAGATTCTAATTTTTTTTCCTTAGTTATGTGTGTATTGGATTTGTTCATAGGTTTTATTTTTAAGTTGTAAATAAAATCTTCTTCCATTTGTGTGTTCTCTAGACTCTTCTATTTGTGTGTTCTCTGGACCAGTGTGGACTGTATATAGAAAACATGGCTCCTTAGGGATTTCCCACTATGGAAAGTAATTGAGCCTTGGAGGAATGAAAGAGGAGCCACTTAAAAAATTTCCCTTTTGTTTTAGTTTCAGAGGTTGCAATGTTGATGTTTGAGCTCTTTCCCTAGGCGAGCTTGGCAAGAGCCTAGCTAGGGATTCTTGAAGAACAAATAATTATTTTGCAGGGATAGATTGGATATTGAAATTCAGGAATTGGAGGATGGTTTTTGGTAGTTGAAAATATCCTGAGAGAAGTGGTGAAGGCTGATGAATCCATTTCATATGATTTTTGAATAATTGCACAAATTGAACCTATTAGCCCTACTTTTAAGGACACAGTCCCTAAGAGTATTGAGGTACAGTATAGAATATTTGAGGACCCCTAACCATAGAATTCATTTAATTTTTCCAAAAGGGTGTCTGAATCAAAGATCATTTTTGGACTTGTTTTCAAATTTTCATAGTTATTCTAGTTTACGAGCCTAGATAGAGCTACAAGAAACCAATAGCCCTAGTCCTAGAATTGAGGAACTCAATTGGTGAATGGATGGGTTAGAGATCTAAACCTTCAATAATGGATTAAAAAGACATATTTTGGTGTGTGTACAACCCTGCAAGAATATGAGTGTTATTTTTATTGGTTTGGTGGAATCTACCCCAGTAGATTCAGTGAAACATGAATACACTATTGGTAGAGTGGTTCTTGAATTGAAGGGTAAGGGAAATAAGTATTCTGCCCTTAGACTAGGGTTTTTGAAGAAGCCCCAATAGTTCTAGAGAAGAGGACTTGAAGTGATCCAAGATGACTCTGTGAGAGAATACCTCTATCAGATAGGTATCAGAGCCTAAAGATTAGGCTTGGAAAGGTGGGTGTTTCATTCACCAAAATTAGTGGGCTCATCAAATTGGTGACAAATGTAGAATTGGAAAAGAAGATGGAAGATCTAGAGGAGGAGAATAGAATCCTTAGAGAAGAACTAGCTACCATCATAGACAATTTGGGATCAGTAGAAACCAAGATAGAAATTGTTACAAAGAAGCTCAAAGAAGTGGAAGATAAGGGCAAGGAGTTGGCAGAAGAAGATCAAGTCCCTATTAGAATAACTAAGAGGGGGGTGAATCAGTTAGAATCAGTCTCCTTACAAATTATTCTACTGTCCCAAATTTATCCAGATGTATACCAAAACAAATTCAAATATAAAACTCAACTCGGTGAAACTTTATTATGTAATCTCGAACTATCATCAATAGTGTTTATCAAATATTAGTAAATTAATATTGTCTTTACTGATCTAGGTCAATAAAGTAATTTGTAAAGTAAAATAACAATCCACAAAATTCATGCACATTGAGACAGATTTTTTACGTGGAAACCCTACTAAGGGAAAAACCACCTAGGACCGATAACCCAAAATATTTTTACTCTTCTGAAGTGAGCTCAATGAAGAGCCAACCCTATTAAAGGTTACAATGCACAATGTTAAATGTGACCTTTTTAGAGGATTTAAAACTAACAGTTCTCTTTTGACCATGTGTTCACTATGGGGTCAAAAAGAAAACACTCAACATCCTCTGAATGTTATAATAAAGACTTCACTGTCGTACTTGGCTAAGAGATTTTTTAGTAACAATGGTTAAAATAATAGAGTAGTGATCTGATTCAAATACAACTCTATTTTGCAGATATTCAAATCTATGCTAAGTATAGAATATCTCTAATCAATTTGTACTTCTTCAGTTCATCTCATACTTCATACTTTTTATGCTCAGTAATCCTCTTTCCTCTTTCTCTCGGTTATGTCTGTAGAAAAACACTCAATTCTGTCTTTAACCAGTTTGATTAGTCATGCATAAAATTCACATGTATGCACTTCAAGTGTGGTATATTTCAAAATGAATCTCTTGTCTCTTATATAGACATCATAGCTCATTTAATTTTCATCCTCCAGATCTTGCTGCTTAATCTTCATCGTTCATTTTCCCGCTTGATCCTTCCTTGATAGTTGTGTTAAAAACACATTTCAATCTTTGTCATCCAATCTTCCTTGAATTTTCATAACCGTTTGATTAAATAACAAAATTTATCTTTTACCTTGAAATCATCAATTTCCAGCTCGGTATCCTAGTTGGCCTCAATTTGAATTAATTGCTCAGTCTTAGTATTAATCGTGGTGTGTCGGTGATCCCTAGATCAATTATCACAGTGCTTGATATACACTGTGTTTTACTTAGTTATTACTGTCACTCGGTGTATACATAACTCTTCATGTTTACTGACCACATAAACATTGTTTGTTCCATATCTTCAAATCATAACAAATGTTTTTTATTAAGTAAAATAGGCTTTAGAGGGCTCCTGAAACCTAGAACATAGCAACATAATTAAAAGTATTCCCATATTAAAAAAAAAGAGTCAAAAAATGAAATAGGCCACCACAGGAACGCAACAAAACCAAACTAAACTACTGAAAAAAAAATAGCATAAGGACAACCCAAAGAACCAGGGAACATAATCAAGAGATGTCCACCATCAGGAAAGCCACTTTAGACTAGAGGATCTCCATCTTAGTAGCAGAATCCTTAATCTTCTGGAGGTCTCTCAGGGTATAAATCTCCTTCTTCTCTTCACACTAGCCCTTGTCCTCTTACCAGGTCTCTCTTCATTCTTCTTCTCTTTTTCCACACCTATATTGGCCGCATTAATCCCTTTAGGTTTCTCTTTGATTTTTTCAGTGAGAATCTTGGTATGCTAATTAGAGGCTTTGGGTATGTTGAAGCTCTGTTCAACAATGCTTTTAAGGGTTGCCTCAAAACTCAGCATCTTATCCTTCATTTTTCTGACCCTTATACTCAGATTCATCTGATATTCAATAGTGATGTAAACCTTGGTATTGTTAGTCCCTTTGGATCTATTCTTGAGCTCCCCCACTTCATGGTATAACCATTTAATGGAACTGTAATTGTCCAGCATGCTATTTTTGGCATTATTCAGGAGAACTAGCTCAAATTCCCTCAAGTTATCACTAAGAACAACCATAGCTGGGTCAATTAGCTCCTTCAGCTTAATCCTTCCATCCTCACCTTCAATAACTTTGGGATTAATTACTTCCCTTGTTATTCCCACTTTGGTAGTTTTAATTTCAAAATTACGCCATACCATTTTCCTCCCCTACACAGAGATGTAGCAACAATAATCATTGTCCTGCCCTTTTTCTTTCATGGTGATGTGGGGATGAGAGAGCTGGGGAGATGGGATATCCTGATTAGTGTCATAATGTTCATCCTGGAGCTTCTCCTTCTCTTTGTGGCTAGAGCCAGAGGATTTTCTGAGTCTGGTCCTCAGGTGTCTTCTAGCTAGTGTTGTCATCCCTATTCTTCCTCTTTTTGTTTTGGTACTTTACAATGGTAGTTTTCCTTCTCTTTTTTCCTTTACCACTGGATATCTCTTCCTCACCGTCGATATTCATCCCTTCCTCATTTTCATTATACTCTTCCTTAGAGGATATCACAGTGGTAGTATTATTTTTGCATGGGTTCGTCATTTTTTTTCTTTTTAATGCTATGAATACTTGAAATACGCTTCTTAAAGGAAGAACCCAAATTAATATTTTTAATGTCATAATCTTCCCAACCCTCAGAGTGCATACCCTCAATGTCTTTAGTCTCTGAAGGAACATAATCAGAGCTAGAGGCATCCATTCTCTCCTCTTTCTCAGTAACCTACTTCCCCATAATTTGGGCTTTCAAATACTCATAAATAAGAAGTAAAATCCCCTCATGCAGAGCAGGGTTTGCAATAAATTTATCCCTAAACCCATTGATATTTTCATTAATGGAAGCATATAAGTAGAATGAGATAGAAACCTGCATACATGTTGAAAGTGGTTCATGAGGATGAAGTGATAGGTTTTGATCCTATCAAACCTGGTGTCCAGCATGACATAATAGATGATGGCCCTCAAGAAAAATATCCACAATATTTTGAACCCTTCAGGAAGATAATAGGTCCCAACTTTGATGAGATCTTTCTTCTCTTCCTCATTCCTCACGAAATCACCGATCGCAAAGTCAAAAAATTTTCAGTCCTTGTAAAATTTCTTTCCCACAATGGGGATTCCAGTAACCATGGAAATAACCTCCTTAGTGACTATAAATTTTTTTCCCTCTATCACCACACTACCCTTGTCCCATCTTTTTATGAACATTTTGGTCACCGACAGTTTCCCTCTATGAAGCCTTTCAATGAAAGCGGAAATTCTGCCTTGCTGAAGGTAATTCCAGACCTTAGTCCATCTCCTCCATTTTTCACATTCGTTAGAGGGATCCCTTCTGTGTCTTTCTCCACCCATTGCATGAAAAAAGCTTTGTCTCGCAGAATGGATATCATAGCTTAATATACAAATTCTCACAAAGATATTCCATATTTTTCTTCTTTTGTGCCTTAAGAGGTAAGTTTTAAATTATTGAATAGACACCTAGAAAGTGTGTAGATGTGACTGGCAATCATTACCTTTCCTATCAATCTTGTACTTTCCATTTATGGGAAATCCATTGCAAAGCACAACTTTAACTTTCATGATTAATGATATTAAATACCTCCTTTCCCTAGATTATGTCGTATTTGACTAAATCCTTCACCTCATGTGGGAGATCTCTGCTGTGAAGCCACCTAATATGATCGTCACTCTTCACCGCCAAGTTGCAAAACCAGTCATAAACCTTCTTTGCTTCCCTATACATGTGGGATATATGCACCTTCTTGAAAGTGTTCAAAAGGTTGTAGGTTTCTTAGATATCATGTTGGCAATAGTCCATGATGGTAGGTGTAACTTGATAAGGAAATTTATAATGTTGCTAGAGTCACCTTCTAGCCAAAGATTTTTAATCCCCAGATCATGGGATAATTTGGTGACTTGGAGAGCCGCATTGGCTTCCACATAGTGATTGGGAGAGATTGATGAACTTCAAACATATAATCAGTTGTAGTTCATCAATCTCTCCCTTTGGCATTGATGGCAACACAATATGAAATATGCAATATAAAATGCCATACAACAAAATACCAAAATTTTGTTCTACAACTGCAACAATTTTGTAGCTCTCCCTAGCTTGAATATAAACTATGTCAGCATAAACAAAAAAATCACCATGAAGACTCTCCCTGCAGTTTTGAATTGTTAGCTCTTGAATCTCTCTTTAGATTAGACATGTCATTTCTCTCCCTTTTTCTGTACCTCCTCTTTGAGTAGATATTCATTGATCAATTCTCTCCCTTAGATGGATATATATTTCATTGACTCATCTCTTTATACTTCATTGATCAACTCTCTCCCTTTGACAACAATGCCAAAAATAAAAAAATATTGCTCTTCAGTAGCCAAAAAAAAAATCTCTAATTTTTGGTGAAGTAGGTACCTTTCAATGTAGTGATATGTCTGTGTCAATCCAATTCATCTTTGCATCAACATGATTGATATTTTTATTTCATGTAGGCTGATACAACCTCCTAATCTGCTTAGTTGCCAATAGACAAGGGACAAAACCCTAGTCTACCTCTCAAGTACTCAAATGTATCCTTCAGTAAGGGTTTTGTGAATATGTCAGCAAGTTTTTCTTTTGATTGTACATATTCCAATATTACTTGTTTATCTTGTACTTGTTCCCTTAAGTAATGATATTTTATAGATATGTGCTTTATTTTTGCATGCATCACAAGATTCTTTGAAATATTTATAGAACTTGTATGATCACAATAAATCATCACTAGTTCAGTGATCTCCTCATTCATTCCTTTCAACTATTTTTTATCCATTCTATGTTCAAACAATTTGCAGCAACAACAACATACTCTACTTTTGTAGTTGACCGAGATATGCATCCTTGCTTCTTGCTTATCCAAGTAACTATTCTTTCTCCAATAAAGAATGTTCCACTAGTAGTTCTTTTTCTATCATTTCCAGCCCAATCAGCATCAATATAAACTTTCAATTTGAACTTTCCTTCTCTTTTATACCATAATCCATAATCCTTAATATTCTTCAAATATCTTAAAATTATTTCTATAGCAGTCATATGTGATTCTCTAGGGTTAGCAGAAAATCTTGCAACTATTCCAACTGCATGTTCTATGTCGGGTCTTGTGTGAACAACATACATCAATTTATCAGTCATATATCTATACAAGGTTTGATTTACATCAGATGTCTTGTCTTCTTTTGTTAGTTTTCATCCTGTCACCATAGGTGTTCCGACTGGTTTTGATTCTTCCATTCTAAATGTCTTTAGTACTTCCTTGATGTATTTTTATTGAGAAATGTATATACCTACAGTCTGTTGTAAAATTTGCAATCCTAGAAAAAATTTGACCTCACCAAACATCGACATTTCAAATTTTTTCCTCATTTCATCAGCAAATGAAGTGCATAAGTTATCATTACCCCAAATATAATATCATCAACAAATATTTTAGAAATAAGTGTCTCATCATCATTTCCTCCTTTTAAATAAAAATTATTGTTGTCACTTGTTCTAATAAATCCAATACTTATAAGATATGAATGCAATCTTTCATACCATGCTCTTGGTGCTTGTTTCAGTCCATATAAAACTTTGTGTAACTTACATACCATGGGTGTCTGATCAGGATCAAATAATTCCTTAGGTTGTTCAATGTATACTTCTTCTAGTATTTCATTCAAAAATGTAGACATCACATCCATCTAATATACCTTTAATCCTTTATATGCAGCGTTTCTTCATAGTCAATTCCTTCTTCTTGTGCATACCCTTTGCAAACCAATCTTGCTTTATTTCTAGTTACATTCCCATCTTCATTTAGTTTGTTTCTAAAAATCTATTTGGTGCCAATGCCATTTTTATCACTCTATCTCGGTACTAATGTCCATGTCTTATTTTTCAATATATGCTCAATTTCCTCATTAATAGCATTAATCTATTCTTCATTTTCTAATGCATCTCTAACATTCTTAGGTTCAAATTCACAAATTAAACAAGTGTCATCTCTGAACTTACTTCTTTTCATCATGCCTACTCTTTTATCTCCAATAATATGATTTCATTGATGGTGTCTTCTCACGTATTTAGCAAGTACAGGTTCAACTCTTGGTTCTTCATTATCTTCTTCTATATGTTCATTGTCTCTTGGTTCATGATCTTCAGTTTCAACATTTTCTTGATTCTCGGTCTGTGCTACCAGTTGCCTGGTGACATTACCCTATTGCATAGTAACGTTAGGCATCTGCATCAGTATAGTATCGGGTTCTTCCCAATAAATAAATTTACTATAATCCTTTGGTTCTTTTATGTTGTCCTCATTGTTTAGCTCATAAAATTCATTAACTTTTACATGCGCACTCTCAATGATTTTGTTAGTTGACTTGTTCAAACATTTGTAAGCTTTACTCTTAGTAGAATATCCAAGAAATATTCCTTAATCACTTTTCAAATCAAATTTACCATTTCTCTCATCTTTTAGAATATAACACTGACTACCAAATATTCTAAAATAACTTACATTTGGTATATACCCATACCATAGCTCATAGGGTGTTTTGTTTGAATCTTTCTTCAGTTGTATTTGGTTTAGTGTGTAAATAATTGTGCTTGTTGATTCTCTCGAGTATGTTTGTGCAACTCCTTTCTCAATCATCAATGTTCTGGCACAATCAACAATTGATCTATTTCTTCTTTCAGTAATCTGATTCTTCTGTAGTGTCCTTGGTGCAGAAACCTATCTCTTGATTCCATACTCATTACAAAATTTAGTGAACTCATCAGAAATAAATTCACCTCTATCAAATCTCAAACACTTCAGATCTCTACTAGTTTCTTTTTCCACTTTATCTTTATACCACTTAAACATCTTAAATGCTTCATATTTGTCTTTTAGGAACATGACAGTCATCATCCTAGAGTAGTCATCAACAAATAAAATAAAATATATATCCCCACAATAGCTCTATGTTCTCATTATTCCACATAGGTCAGTATGAACTAACTCCAAAATATCATTAGATGAGAAATTCTTTCTCTTGAAACTATATTTTGACATCTTACCCATTTGAAAATTTCTGCACATTACATGGTCTAGTTTAGATAAGCTCGGTAAGCCTCTAACTTTTCTTTTTCTACTAATCTTAACCATGTTGTCAAAACTTACATGAGAAAGTCATTTATTCCATAACCATATATCTTCATTCTTTGCCAATAAAAAAGTAGTTTCAGTTGTGTCAAGATAGAATAGGTTACCTTTAGATTGTTCACCAGTACCGATCAATTTTCCTTTTCCATCATAGATTCTAGCTTTTCTATTCTCAAATGCAACTCGGTGACCTATGTTATTCAACTATGAAACACTCAATAGATTTTAGTTAATTTTTTTTACCAAATAAGTATTTTTACATTTGATTTGATTGTTCATCA
Organism: Thuja plicata; assembly: GCA_018584345.1. Classification (NCBI taxonomy): domain Eukaryota; kingdom Viridiplantae; phylum Streptophyta; class Pinopsida; order Cupressales; family Cupressaceae; genus Thuja; species Thuja plicata. The sequence continues at coordinate 685,387 of MU223748.1, forward strand.
TAATAGTACCTTTTCCTTCCACTTGACATTGTGTATCATTTCCCATTCTTACTGATCCTCCATCATAATGTTCAAGAAATTCAAATTTTCCTTTATCACCAGTCATGTGATGTGTACAACCACTATCAATAACCCAAATATTGTATTTACTAACTTTAGAGCTAAGTGTTGTTACCTCTCATCTTCATTTGAATCATCTTTCAAAGCTATGAACACTGTCTCAATAACTTCATCACTATCAGAACTATTGTCATTAACTTTATCTTCAGCAATGTAACAAGCTTTCTTTCGTTTATCTTTATAATCTTGGTTATCTCTTCTGTCATACTATCGGTTGCTTCTATAGTCTTGGTCATCCTTTCTATCATTAGATCTATCATTTCTATCATCATTCTTGTTATTAGGGCACCTTTCAGCAAAATGGCCAATCTCTTTATAGTTAAAACATATCAAAGGTAGTTTACCTTTATATCTTCCTTTACCTTTGTGCAATCTTCTAACCATTAAAGCTTCAAGTTCATCAAGTTCCTTGTCATCTAAAAGTAGACATAAATGTGGACTCCATAGATGGTACAATATTGTTGTCAAAGTTATTCATCTCAAAAGAAATCAATCTTCCAACAAGACTATCAACAGTACTGTTATTTCCAGGTGCAACTCTCATTTCATGTATTGTAGAGACTCTTATAGAATAAATAGGTAATAGAGTTCTAAGAATCTTACTCACAATAGTGTCTTCATCAATGGTTCCACTACATCCTCAAATAGCATTCACAACTTCCTTAAGTCGGGTACTGTACTATGTTATGTTTTCTCCTTCCTTCATTCTCATGTTATCAAACTTTCCACAAAGACTTTCAGCTTTGGTTCTCAGTACATTTGCATCTCCTCCATAAACTAGTGTAAGTTGATCCCACATCTGCTCAAAAATTGTACATGTCTTGATGTCCTCAAATTCAACATTTGTGAGTGAAGAAGAAATCTCCACCATGATAAGGTTATGTTCATGTTTCTCTTTCATCTGATTTACAATCAAAGGTCAAGTAGGTAGTGTTGTTCCCTTTTCTTGCTGTCATAAAACATACTCCTCAAAGGATTCACTCTATTTATCCCTGACACTGATCAAGCATAGAATAGGACAACAGTAACAAGGTCTTGAGACCTCCTGCACTTTGAGCTCCACAAACTCGGGCGGGATTATCCTTGAAAGCTTAGAATAAAAAAATTACTAGGTTATTCTAGTTTGCTATTGGTGGAATTACAGGGAATGACCACTGTAACTTTTACTAAGACAGATCAAACTGAAAGTAAAGATTGATTTTAATGGTGATAATCATTTAACTGAACAAAAATAGACCAGTGCTCAATCTAAGGGCATGGAGTCCTCTGTGAATAATTTTAACCAACATGAATGAAGACTAAACTTAAGGCATTTACAGGATCTGACACAAATGTAGATATACCTTATATATCTACCTTAGTACACTTAGCCAGAATAATCAATCAGATTCATTTGCTACCCTGAACTTTATTGAAATATCTCTAAGGTATATTCTCTCCTTGAAAGAACCCTAGAAGTACTTCATATATCTGCCTTACAGACATATAAATTGAAAATGCTCCTAGAACATTCAATTTAAACAGAATTCAGAATGCTAAAATGAAGACATAAAATCCACTAAATGCTTCAGAAACTGTGAACTGGATTTCATTCAGAAGTCATCATCAATTACTACATTCAACAGAGATTTCTCCAAAAAACTAGATATATTGCAATTGACTTAGTATTATTTTCAGACAGAAAAATGACCATCATCCTCCCAGTAGTCTTGGAATCCTTTTATAGCACAAGGATGCAACAAGCTACCGACATCTGGGAAGGATTACCGACCGCTTGCAATAGCTTGGCAACAGCTAATTAACAAGGTGGCAGCTAATTAACAAGGTTTGTCTTTCATGGCTTAACCATATTTATCCTTTAAGCTTCGCCTCCCATCTGTTCGCTTCTTTGATAGTGTTCACTTCTAGCTTGACAACAGCTCCCACTCACCTGGTATCTGTGGCAGTTCTGGCCTTAGACATGAATTTTACCATATCTCTTTCGATCCTGCACCATTTTGTGCTCTATTTTTTCTATTTCTTCTTTGGTGGCTCTTTAGCTAAAGCAGTTTTGTTCCTTCATTTCTGGAAAGACCCTTGCGAGTGAGCGACGCACTCCTACTATTCAACTGGTCGCTAATTCGCGAGCTGACTTTTCTTTCACCTTCATTGACTGGCGACTGAGCGACTGCATTAAATCTCTTTGTCGCAGGCCTCTGTCACTAACCATGGTTCCATCTCAAGACTTGGTGACAATGTGCATTCTTAACCTTTGGCTGACCTGGGTTACAATCTGGCGATCATGCGACACAACTAAAATCAAAGTCGTGCATAGTTAACATTAACTCGTCATTGATTCTGAGACCTTGCGACTAGCCATTACCCTTAACCATCATGGTTATCTCCTTGTTGCCAAAGGCTTAATTTCTATTTCAATACTACGTGACAATGCTTAGTCACCAAGTCAGGGGATATAAGTCCTTAATGTTCAATCTTACCTTAACAGGTCATAAGCACCCTTTTTCACTTCTGACGACTGCGCGACATACCTTAATTGCCAAGTCGGGAGGACCTTTTCCTTAGGGCACTTTTCTTCTCAGACTCTGCGACCATCGTTGGATCTTCTGATTCTTTCATCTGACAGCCGTCATTTAATTGCTCAATGTTTCTGCCTTCCCTTAAATCATTTCCAGACATCGCGAAATAAGGCAAAGCACCTTAGTCTCGAAGTCGCTGAATCCAATTTCTCCTTCTGGCGACTATGCACTGATCCTTTAATATCCACTCGCCTTCTGACAGATGTCACACAATCATTAGCTCACTGAATGCATACTGGAGAACTGAGTCATCGTCATGTTTTGGTGACATCCCGACTACACATTACTGCAAACCACAGACAGTTAGTCGCGAAGTCTGAACTGAAATCTCTTAACCGCCATTCTATTCTGAGACCACGCGACTGAAGGAAAACTTAATTGTCAGCTTTGGCTTGATTTGACAACAATGTGACATGAAGAAATCGCTGAGTCTGGGAAAAATTTCATAACTGTTAAGATTTCCTTGTGATCACCTGACTAAGTAGTGGGTCCCTCCTTCATAAATCTTTATAACATGGTCATCTTGCGACTACCCGACATGAAAGGAATCGCTAAGTCTCAGAAGGCTGAAGGAATATTTGGAAGTTAAACGAGACTACGCGACACGAGGAAAAAGCAAAGTCGGGAAGACAAATGGAATATTCAGCTGGGATAACGTGACGAGGTGACTTCATTTAACACATGCGTTAAGTGAATGGAAAAAGTAACAGCAAAATAGAAGCGCCAAGACCTAGGGTTTATTTTCATCGTTTAAACACTTGGAATGACAAGGGTTTTCAGGTTTTTTTTGCATAATGAGCTAGGTTTAGACTTGAAAACCTGAAAACATGACAGAGGTAAAGAAAGAATGAACAAGAGATAATTGAATTGAGCACATCAGAATACAGAGAGAAGGACAAGGAACCAGGAAAGCTGCCAAAACAGGAAATACAACCAACAGTAGATTCAAAAATCAGCACAGTGCTAACAATGGCTCCGACTAGGGAAAGACAAATGCAAATTTGTCATTAGAAGCTAGACCTCTGGAGAACAGACCACAAACCTAAACTAAACTGTACAGGAGCAAACAAAACTACACAAAAAATAGGGAAATCTAAACTAACATGCATGGACAAGGAGAACTATGAGAAATAATGTTTTAGGAATTGTCCATGCACTGGCAATTCCTGTATCTCACCATTTGGATCCTCCAAGAAATACGAATCTTGCCCATGAAACTCCTGGACTAAAAATGGGCCCATCCACAGTGATTCAAACTTGCCATGTTTACCTTTCTCTTCTTTTCTGGTATTCCATTGTAGCACCAGATCATTAACCCTAAATTTTCTTTCAGTTGTCCTTTTATCAAACAGGTATTTAGACTGTTGCTACAACTTCAGGTTTCTTTTGTGAGCTTCTTCTCTTATCTCCTCCAATTCCATCAGTTGATCCATTCTCTGCATCATAGGTTCTGGATTTTCCAAATCTTCTTCCAGCAAAAATTTGTGCACTGGTAATAGATTGTTCAAGGGTAACCTTGCCTAAATTCCATAAACCATTTCAAAAGGGGAAACCCCTATGGCCCTTTTCACTATCACTCTGTCAGCCCATAAGGCTAATTTCAATTTTGAGTGCCAAGACTTCTTATTTGTATCCAGAATCCTCTTAATGATTTTCATAATACTTTTATTACTGGACTTAGCTTGTCCATTTGATTGAGGATGATATGGTGAGGAGTAGGATAAGATAATGTCATATTCTTCACATAAGTCCCTAAATTCATCAGACCTAAAACACATGGCATTGTCCATAATTACCTTAGTGGGCACACCAAATCTTGTAAGAATGTTATCCATCAAGAACTCCATTACTATCCTGTTGGTTTCCCTCTTTGTTGGGATTGCTTCTATCCATTTGGTGAAGTAGTCTGTAGCCACAAGAATCCAACTATGACCCTCACTAGATTTTTCTGTAAACTCACCCATAAAATCCAAACCCCACTGGGTAAAAGGAGCTTCAATAGTCATAGGACTTAGAGGTAATGCTCCTGCAAATTTGATTTTGGCAGAAAACCTTTGGCATGGTTCACATTTTCTTACAAAAATTTGAGTATCTATAAAAAGACATGGCTAATAAAAACCAGCTCTGATTATCTTGTGAGCTGTGGTTTTGGAAAAATAATGCCCACCACATGCACCACTATGCAATTCACTTAAAACCTTTTCAGACTGTGATTTATCTAAACACAATAACAAAATCCCATCCTTATTCTTCCGAAACAAATCACCTTGTATCAAGACATACCTCTGGGCTTGCAATCTCAAAGTCCTCTTCTAATTTTCTGGCATATGTTCTGGACATTTTGTATTTTTCAGGAAAAACACAATATCAGTATACCAGGCTTGCAATTCAATGCTGGTAAGATTCATGTTTATAGTTTGTTTGTCACTTATTTGGGCTAACTCCATATTTGTATGAGTCATTAACTTAGCCAAACCCAAACCTCTCACCAATTTAGTGACCTGAATTTCCAAATTGAATTCTTGGAGTCTGCTAATCCATCTGCACCTCTTACCAATAACTTTAGATTGTGATAATATATCTTTCACTGTGGCATGTGGCACATAAGCAATTATTTTTGCACAAACAAGATAAGGCCTAAAAATCTTTACAGCCTTAACCAACGCATATGCCTGTTTCTCCATAATCTAATAATTGAGTTCAGCTGCTTGCAGAGATTTACTAAAAAATGCTATAGGGTGTTCAAAACCTTCATCATCTTTTTGCAAAAGAACTGCAGCAATTGTATGAAATGAGGCAAAAGAAAAAATGGAGAAGGGCTTTTCATAATTTGGAGATCTAAGTACAGGAGCCTGTTGAATTGTCACTTTTATCTCATCAAAAGCTAACTAAGCATTTTCATCCCATTTAAACTTTGCATCCTTTTTTAACAATTTAACAATGGGTTTTACAATTTCAGCAAAGTTTGCAATAAATCTCCTAACAAAATTTATCTTCCTAAGGAAAGACTGAACTCCTTTAAATTTCTTTGGTGGAAATACCTTGTTAATGGCCTCCACTCTTTCAGGATCAATTCTGACACCCTCCTTAGACACTATATGTCCCAGTAATTTACCTTCAGTCACACCAAAGTGACACTTCTTTGGATTAAGAGAAATCCCATACTCCAAAGCTTTGGAAAAAATCTTCTCTAGATGTTAGCCCTTTGGGAATATGCAGTTAAATCATCTTGATACACCACCATAATAATATTTATGAATTCCTTGAAAGCCACGTCCATAGCTCTTTGGAAAGTAGCCCCTACATTTCTCAGGCCAAATGGCATC
>MU223748.1:695965-722640 GCA_018584345.1 Thuja plicata
CTGCTAGTATTCCCCTTAGAAATACTATAACCAATAATCGGAGTCGCCACCCAAATCTTTGGGAAAATTAGGATTCACTTTTTAGACAGTGATTTTTGAGGACATATAAAAAGAAAATACACAATATTTGATTTCATAAACTGGACTTTAAAGTATCTATATTATGGAATGCAAAGTCCCCAGCGGAGTCGCCATTTTCTGTTGGCGTACTCGGATGGGCCAAACTCTTTCTCGGGTACTTATGAATACTTGTCTGAATACTAAACTATCCCCAGTAGAGTCACCATTTTCTGTTGTTCCCTTTTCTTGCTGTCATAAAACATACTCCTCAAAGGATTCACTCTATTTATCCCTGACACTGATCAAGCATAGAATAGGACAACATTAACAAGGTCTTGAGACCTCCTGCACTTTGAGCTCCAAAAACTCGGGCGGGATTACCCTTGAAAGCTTAGAATAAAAAAATTACTAGGTTATTCTAGTTTTCTATTGGTGGAATTACAGGGAATGACCACTGTAACTTTTACTAAGACAAATCAAACTGAAAGTAAAGATTGATTTTAATGGTGATAATCATTTAACTGAACAAAAATAGACCAGTGCTCAATCTAAGGGCATGGAGTCCTCTGTGAATAATTTTAACCAGCATGAATGAAGACTAAACTTAAGGCAATTACAGGATCTGACACAAATGTAGATATACCTTATATATCTACCTTAGTACACTTAGCCAGACTAATCGATCAATTCATTTGCTACCCTAAACTTTGTTGAAATATCTCTAAGGTATATTATCTCCTTGAAAGAACCCTAGAAGTACTTCATATATCTACCTTACAGACATATAAATTGAAAATGCTCCTAGAACATTCAATTTAAACAGAATTCAGATTGCTAAAATGAAGATAGAAAATCCACTAAATGCTTCAGAAACCATGAACTGGATTTCATTCAGAAGTCATCATCAATTACTACATTCAATAGAGATTTCTCCAAAAAACTAGATATATTGCAACTGACCTAGTATTATTTTCAAACAGAAAAATGACCATCATCCTCCCAGTAGTCTTGGAATCCTTTTATAGCACAAGGATGCAACAAGCTACCGACATCTGGGAAGGATTACCGACCGCTTGCAATAGCTTGGCAATAGCTAATTAACAAGGTGGCAGCTAATTAACAAGGTTTGTCTTTCATGGCTTAACCATATTTATCCTTTAAGCTTCACCTCCCATCTGTTCACTTCTTTGACAGTGTTCACTTCTAGCTTGACAACAGCTCCCACTCACCTGGTATCCGTGGTAGTTTTGGCCTTAGACACAAATTTTACCATATCTCTTTCGGTCCTGCACCATTTTGTGCTCTATTTTTTCAGTTTCTTCTTTGGTGGCTCTTTAGCTGAAGCAGTGTTGTTCCTTCATTTCTAGAAAGACCCTTGCGAGTGAGCGATGCACTCCTACTATTCAACTGGTTGCTAATTCGCGAGCTGACTTTGCTTTCACCTTCATTGACTGGTGACTAAGCGACTGCATTAAATCTCTTTGTTGCGGGCCTCTGTCACTAACCATGGTTCCATCTCAAGACTTGGCAACAATGTGCATTCTTAACCTTTGGCTGACCTGGGTTACAATCTGGAAATCATGCGACACAACTAAAATCAAAGTCATGCACAGTTAACATTAACTCGTCATTGATTCTGAGACCTTGCGACTAGCCGTTACCCTTAACCATCATGGTTATATCCTTGTCGCCAAAGGCTTAATTTATGTTTCAAGACTACGCGACAATGCTTAGTGGCCAAGTCAGGGGATATAAGTCCTTAATGTTCAATCTTACCTTAACAGGTCATAAGCACCCTTTTTCACTTCTGACGACTGCGCGACATACCTTAATCGCCAAGTCGGGAGGACCTTTTCCTTAGGGCACTTTTCTTCTCAGACTCTGCGACCACCGTTGTATCTTCTGATTCTTTCATCTGACGGCCTTCCTTTAATTGCTCAATGTTTCTTCCTACCCTTAAATCATTTCCAGACATCTTGATATAAGGCAAAGCACCTTAGTCTCGAAGTCGCTGAATCCAATTTCTCCTTCTGGTGACTATGCACTGATCCTTTAATATCCACTCGCCTTCTAACAGATGTCACACAATCATTAGCTCACTGAATGCATACTAGAGAACTGAGTCATCGTCATGTTTTGGCGACATCCCGACTACACATTACTGCAAACCACAGACAGTTAGTTGTGAAGTCTGAACTGAAATCTCTTAACCGCCATTCTATTCCGAGACCACGCGACTGAAGGAAAACTTAACTGTGAGCTTTGGCTTGATTTGATGACAATGCGACATGAAGAAATCACTGAGTCTGGGAACAATTTCATAACTTTTAAGATTTCCTTGTGATCACCCGACTAAGTAGTGGGTCCCTCCTTCATAAAGCTTTATAACATGGTCATCTTGCGACTACCCAACATGAAAGGAATCGCTAAGTCTCAGAAGGCTGAAGGAATATTCGGAAGTTAAACGAGACTACGCGACACAAGGAAAAAGAAAAGTTGGGAAGACAAATGGAATATTCAGCTGGGATAATGCGACGAGGTGACTTCATTTAACACATGCGCTAAGTGAATGGAAAAAGTAATAGAAAAATAGAAGCGCCAAGACCTAGGGTTTATTTTCATCGTTTAAACACTTGGAATGACAAGGGTTTTCAGGGTTTTTTGCATAATGAGCTAGGTTTAGACTTGAAAACCTAAAAACATGACAGAAGTAAAGAAAGAATGAAAAAGAGATAAATGAATTGAGCACATCAGAATACAGAGAGCAGGACAAGGAACCAGGAAAGCTGCCAAAACAGGAAATACAACCAACAGTAGATTCAAAAATCAGCACAGTGCTAACAGGTAGAATGAATTCATGGTCTAGAATACCTGCAATGTTGTCTCCAATCCCTGATAAATATAGTCTCATTCTTCTTTTCCATGTCGAGAAGTTATCCTTGTTCAGCTTAGGTGCATCTCTCTTATACATCTTGTGATCTTTAGCTTGAGTCCTTCAAAAATTTCTTCTAATGACTGTATGCTCTCTGATAAGCATTGTATGCTCTGATAAGCACTGTATGCTCTAATACCAATTGTTAGAATAACTAAGAGGGGGGGTGAATTAGTTTGAATCAATCTCCTCACAAATTATCCTATAGTCCCAAATTACTCTAGATGTATACCAAAACAAATTCAAATATAAAACTCAGCTTGGTGAAACTGTATTTTGTAATCTCTAACTATCATCAATAGTGTTTACCAAATATCAGTAAATTAATAATGTGATTACCGATCTAGATCGATAAAGTAATGTGTAAATTAAAATAAAAATTCACAAAATTCATGCACATTGACACATATATTTTTAACGTGGAAACCCTGCTAGGGAAAAAACACCTGGGACTAGTAACACAAAATATTTTCATTCTTTTGAAGTGAGCTCCGTGAAGAGCCAACCCTATTAAATGTTACAATCCACACTATTAAATGTGACCTTGTTAGAGGATTTAAAACTAACAGTTCTCTTTTGACCATACATTCACTATGGGTCAACAAGAAAACACTCAACATTCTCTGAATGTTATAATAAAGACTTCACTGTCCTACTCGGTTAGGAGATTTATCTATAACAATTGTTAAACTAATACGGTAGCGATCTGATTCAAATACAACTCTGTTTTGCAGATATTTAGATCTATGCTAAGTACATAGTACCTCTAATATATTTTTTCTTCTTTAGTTCATCTCATGCTTCATACTTGTTCTTCTCGATAATCCTCTTTCCTCTGTCGCTCAGTTTTGTTTGCAAAAAAATGCTTGATTCTGTCTTTAACCAGTTTGATTAGTCATGCATAAAATTTTCATGTATGCACTTAATGTGTGGTGAATTTCAAAATGAATCTCTTGTCTCTTATATAGACATCATAGGTCATTTAATTATCATCCTTCAGATATTTCCGCTTAATATCCATTGTTCATTTTCCCTCTTGATCCTTCCTCGGTAGTTGTGTTAAAAACACATTTCAATCTTTGTCGTCTGATCTCCCTTGAATTTTCATAACCATTTGACCAAATAAGAAACTTTATCTTTTACCTCAAAATCATCAATTTCTGGCTCAGATCCTAGTCGGCGTCAATTTTAATTAATTGCTCGGTCTTAGTATTAATTGTGTTGTATCAGCCATCCCTATCTCGGTTATCACTATGCTCAGTATACACTATATTTTACTCGTTCATTATTGTCACTCAGTGTATACAGAACTCTTCATTAACCGACCACATAAACATTGTTTGTTCTAGATCTTCAAATCATAACAAATTTTTTCCACCATAAGACTACTCAAATAAGTTGACATCAATGACAATAAATTAAATGATAATGTTTATCATCACTTCTACAACTCGGTTGAATATCAAAAAATGACTTCAAACATATAATCATTTTTAGTTCATTAGTCCCTAAACCTGACCCTGTGCTACAAGAAGAACCTTTCTTGAGAGAATTGAAGGCCATGAGTGATAAGTCCTTAGAAGGGATACCTCTTTTTAGTGGAAAGATGGAAGCAAAAGTAGTCATGGAGTGGATAGAAGGGATGGAGAATCACTTTGAGTGTGAAGGAGTTAGTGATGCTCAAAGATTCAAGGTGGCTAAATCAAGGATGAGAGGCCATGCCCTCACATTGTGGAAATTTATACAAGATGAGAGGATAAAAAAAAGGAAAGAGTCCAAATAGAAGTTGTAAATGTATGGTGTCAAAGATTAGAGAGACATATCTTCCAAAGGACTATGAAGTGAAGTTACATAAGAAAAGATAAAACCTAAGGGAAAAAGAACTGGAAGTAAGTGCCTATACAGAGGAATTCCACAAACTATGTTTGAGGTCACATGTGATGGAAGAAGAAATCCTAAAGGTGGCTAGGTATCTAAATGGGTTGAGGTGGAACATACAAGAGGAGATAAGCCTTTTAAGCCCAAGGACCATTCATCAATTCTATCAACTTTCTCTCAAGATAGAAGAGAAGCTTATAAAGAAGCATGATTCATGCAACAGGGGTAGAGGAAGAGGAAGAGATGGAAAAGGACATAGACGAGGCTTTGGAGGAAGGAATTTTAAAGAAAGGAGCCAAGGAGAGTCCAATCTCACTAAGAAATAGGGAGAATCACCTAGTAGAAGAAGAGGTTACAATAGAGGTAGAGGCCCTAGAAACAATTACAGAGGAAGATCAAGTTACCAAGGATGAGGATCTTACTTATCTTCTATGAAATGTTACAATTGTCACCAATATGGGCATCCTGCATATAGATGTCTTGAAAAGGGTTCATCATCCCAAGGTAGAGAGAAAAGAATAAGTTATGTGTAAGAAGAGTCTTCTAGTAGCAATATAATAGAGGTGGCATTGGATTTAGAGATAGGGTAAAATATTATGATTAGAAGGACACTCATTAAGGAACCAGTCCAAGAAGAGACAAGTCAAAGGAGGTCCCTGTTATGAGTTAAGTGCAAGATCTTAGGTAAGGTTTGCAAATTATTGTTGATTCTAGATCTATTGATAACATTATCTCTATTGAAGTAGTTGATAAGCTTAAGTTGCAAAGGATCCCATAGACTAACCCCTATAGGGTCACCTATTTGAATAAAAACCAGCATGTGTTAGTAAATGATAAGGTTTGGGTAGATTTCACAATAGGGAGATATAAGGATAGAGTGTTGTGTGATGTCTTACCCATGGATGCTTGTCATCTATTATTGGGAAGACCCTGCCAGTTTTATAGGTAGGCTATTCATGATGGGGCTAATAATTCATACTCATTCAGGAAGGATGGAGTCACATATAAAATACAGTCAATCTTAGAAGAAGGAGAAGTAAAAATAGTAGTTCCTAATGTACTCTTGGTGTGGGAAAAGGAATTCTTAAGTACACTAGAAGAAGGTGAAGGAGTGGGATTTGCCTTAGTGTTGAAACCTTAGGGTGAAAAGGTGGATAAGAAGGTGGAAGTTCTCATAGAGTTACAAGAACTACTAAACTAGTACAAGGAGATAGTTAGTGATGGACAACTAGCTATCCTACCACCTGAGAGAGCCATAAGTCATCAAATTGAATTTATTCCAGGAGTCTCACTCCCTAACAAAGCTTCCTGTAAGATGACCCCACAATAGAATGAAGAGATTGCAAAACAAATCCAAATGCTTCTTGACCAAGGAATAATTAGGAAGAGCATAAGCCATTGTGCAGTCCCCACTATCCTAGCCCCAAAGAAAGTGGGTACTTGGAGGCTATGTACATATTCTAGAGATATTAATAGAATCACCATAAGATATAGGTGTTAGGAATAGTCCCAAGAGATAACTGAGAGGGGAGGGGGGTGAATCAGTTATCTACAAGATTCAATTCTTTTTCAATTAAGTACATAATAACTTTAAACATAAACTTCAACAAGATAACACAGAATTGAACAACACAATTTTGGTAATGGGGAAAACCAAATTAGGTAAAAACCCCGATGTGAATAACACCCACAAATAACTATACTATTTTATAATGATCCTTGTTAGAAGATCTTGCAACCCTGATAGGAGTTGATCTTTACAATGCAATAAGTATAGAGACCTGGTCAAAGGTAGGACCCTATTAGGAGCCTTTTACAAATAACCCTGTTAGGGGTGAGGACACACTGTCCAAGAGCTCACTACTCAAATGGTGAAGGCTACAACCTTTTGTAAGGAAAATATACACTATATATGATAATGAACTATTTGAGGAGACCTGCTGTCTTGATCAGTTCTAGTGAATTGTAATTTTCTTCTGTTTCTTCACATAGATCTTCAACTGATGAATGATGTCTAACTTTTTGATCTTCTCTATCTTTTCTTTTCACTTCATTTTCACTCTTAGCGATCAAATTTGAACTTCTATATGTATCTTCCCCAAGGATAAGGTCACAACGGCTGTAGGAAACACTTCATCAACTTTCTTGTTGGCTTAACTAAGCATGCAATCAAAGTTAGGACCACGCACCTGAAAATGAGTGGACGCGTCGCTTCACATAGTTGGCTCTTACCAAATTAACTCAAACATCATGCTTCTATTAAAACACATTTAGCGAATTTGGATAATAATCATTAACTCATAACTAAACATGAATACCAACATGCATATCCTAAAGATAAGTGCAACTCAAGAAACAATGTAAATACGTCAACTCTTAACAGATAATCTCCAGAAACTGTAACAACCAAAACAGATTAACATAACTCAACTGAAATTGCATATCTGAATCCACGTGTATGAACATTGCATCCATAACGTGTCTACAACATAGATGTAAAATTGCAAGGCTCCAAAATATTTGTACTAATAATTTCTTACAGGACACTACTGTATATTATATTTTGTCATCAATGACCAACATACAATCAACTATTTGCACAGAAGAAAATCTCCAACAATCTCCCCCTTTGACATTTATGGAAACATATAATATGAAAAACACCATTAAGCCAAAGTATCCTCCTTATTTTTACAATCTTCTCAATATCCTCATCAAAGTCTCATCTTAACTGTTGCATCTCATTTTACTATATTTTTCATTATTGTATACTCCCCCAGAGTATATGCTCCCCCTAACTATATACTCCCCCTTTGACATCAATGGAAAAGGGTGCCAAAAACAATTAAGTATAGGTACTACTCCAGAAGTAGAGTAGTCAACCACTCATCAGTCACCAAGGACTGATGCTCTTGCTACAAATTCTAATCAAACTCAGGAAAGGGCATTACTCCCTGAGATACTCAAAAGTATCTTTTGATAAAGGCTTTATAAAAATATCTGCTAATTGTTCTTTAGTGGTCACATAATCCAACTTTACTTCTTTGTCTGCAACTTTTTCTCTTAGAAAATGATATTTTATCTCAATGTGTTTTTTCTTTGTGTGCATCATAGGGTTCTTTGACATATTGATAGTGCTAGTGTTATCACATTGAATAAAAATAGGATAATCAATCTAAATACCAAAGTCTTTAATCATCTGTTTGATCCAAACCATTGTTGAACAATTCAATGTTGCTGCAACATACTCAGCTTCTACTGTCGAATGAGAGATACAATTTAGCTTCTTTCTTGTCCAAGTAACCAACCTGTCTCCCAGAAATACTGCTCCTCCTGAGATACTCTTCCTGTCATCAACACAACCTACCCAATCTACATCTATATACACATGAAGTTGTATATTCTCTGAGTTAGGATACCATAAACCATAGTCTATAGTCCCCTTTAAGCATCTGAATATTCTTTTTATTTCTATTAGGTGATTTTTTTTAGGTTCAACTGCAAATCTTCCAACAATGCCAACTGCATTAGAAATATCTGGTCTAGATTGAGTAAGATATATGAGTTTTCCAATCATATACTTGTATAGTGTCTTGTCAACTACTGTGGAATCATCCTCTTTAGAAAGCTTGCTTGCCGTTATCATGGGGGTGCTTACTAGTTTTCAATCTACCATTTTTAAAGTCTTCAATATATCCTTCACATACTTAGACTGGTTTATGAATATGTCTTTGTCTGTTTGTTTTACATTCAATCCCAAAAAATATTTGATGGGTCCAATCATGCTCATTTCAAACTCACTTTGCATCTCTTTGGTGAATTCTGCACTAAGATTTTCATTACCTCCAAAGATGATGTCATCAACAAAGATAGAAACAAGTAGTAGTCCATCAAGTGTCTCTCTTATGAATAAGTAACAATCTGCTACTCCCTTTTTGAATCCAATCTTTGTCAAGTAACCATCAAGTCTCTCATACCAAGCTCTTGGGGCCTGTTTAAGTCCATAAATGGCTTTCTTTATTCTGCATACCATGTCTGGTTTGTCTGATAAACTAAATCCTTTAGGCTATTCTATGTAAACTTCTTCCTTTAATTCACCATTCAAAAAAGCTGACTTGACATCCATTTGATATACTTTAAAGTTCTTGAATGTTGCATAGGCCAAAAACAACTTGATAGCTTCTAGTCTACTCACCAGAGAAAATGTATCAGTGTAGTCTATTCCTTCTCTCTGCACATATCCTTTACATACCAATCTTTCTTTGTTTCTTACCACTCTACCTTCTTCATTCATCTTATTCTTGAATATCCACTTTGTTCCAATCACATTTTTGTCACAAGGTCTTGGGACCAGTTCCCACGTGTCATTCTTGATTATCTGATCTAATTCTTCTTTCATTGCTTTCTGCCAATTTGAATCATTAGATGCATCTTCAACATTTAAAGGTTCAATTTGTGAAAGTAAACATACCTCTTCATCAACTGTTAAACCTTTTTTTATATCTTGTCAAAAATCTACTACTCTGATCTCCACTGATATCTTCCTTTGAATGGTATCTGGTTGTGAATTTTGGAACTTTAGGTGTGACATCTTCATATGTTATCTATGATTCTTCTTTTCTTATTTTAGGGTCATTTCATGTTACATCAATACAATCAAACATTTCTTCAATAACAGTTTCCTTACTGCTAGGCCTGGGTTCATCTTCAATCATACGTACATAATCATAATACCTCTCTTGAATCATGAACTTCTCATCAATCTTCACATGTGTACTTTAAATCATCTTCCTCAATCTCAAGTTAAAACATCTATATGCTTTGCTTTTAGTAGAGTAACCAAGGAAAATACCTTCATCGCTTCTAGCATCAAACTTACCAACACCATCATATCTCTTGATGTAGCATTTGCTTCCAAATATTTTTAAGTATTTTACTGTAGATATATTACCAAACCAAAGTTCATAAGGTGTATTATCTGTGCCTGGCCTTAATTGAATTCTATTGATAGTATAGACTGTTGTATTGACTGCATCTCTCCAATAGGTGCATGCAACTTTTCCTTCTATCATGATAGTGCGTGTTGTGTCAAGTATGATCCTATTTCTTCTTTCTACAATCCCATTCAATTGAGGGATTCTAGGAGCACTCAACTGCCTTTTGATCCCATGTTCTTCGCAATACTCATAAAATTGGTCAGAGGTTAATTCTCCTCCTCTATCTGATCTTAGACACTTTAGTTTTAATTCAGACTCATATTCAACTTTATCTTTGAATATTTTTAACTTCTCAAAGGCTTCATACTTATCCTTTAAGAATGCAACCCACATTATCCTTGAAAAATCATCAACAAACAAAATAAAATACCTCTCTTCATAGTATGATCTTGTTTGAGTAGGACTACATAAGTGTGTATGCACTAGATCCAATTTGTTTTCTATTGAGTTCTGCTTGCTTCTGAATGAGCTCCTTACATGCTTTCCCATCAGACATTCCCTGCACCTAGTATCAACTGGTCTTGCAATAGTAGGAAGGTCTCTTGCTATAAGACCAGAAAAGGGACTAGAAAGCATATTTAGGTAACCACAAACCCTAAACAATATGCTACCCTAACTAATTTAACATTAAAACCATTTGAAACAAGAGTTGAAACATATGCAAAATAACACAAACAAAATCCCTTCAAATGTAGTTCTAGTGCCCTTCTTTCTTCTCCATAATGAGATTAATGTTGCTCTTTGCACACACACTTTGCACAAGAAGCCAAGTTTTCTAATGAGAGTACTAGAAGATTTACGATTTTTGAGGTTCTTAAAAATCTTGTGGTTAACCTTGAATGAGAGGAATGCATCCCATTTTATAGAAAATGAGAGACATTTAGGTGATATAGCATAAAATCTATGCATAAATGTAGATTTTGGTTGGTAGGATGTTAGGAAGCACGATATGGGGGAGATCAAATGAGGAGATATTGAAAATGTTTGTGAAGCACCTTAATAGGGATGAGAATACTCAATTAAGGGATATGATATTTAGGTGGGATTAGGAATCGTTAATCAATTTAATAATTCAATATTATCAAATATTCCTCAAAATCAAATTAGATTTATGAAATTATAAAAAATCTCATAAATTGAAATTAGCCAATTAATTAATAAAAATTAATTAATTGTTGGAGACTTAGGGAAAAGGGAATAAATAAAGTTTATTTATTTATTCAATTAGGACTTAGGACAAACTATGTGTTATTCATCCAAAGGGGGAAATTAGTGGATTATAGGTCAAATTAAATGTGTTGATGTCAAATTGAAAGGATTTTGATAATATTGATAAGGTTTAGGATCAATTCTGAGGGTTTCAGAATAGTTTAGGAAATCAAGAGGCATCAATGAGCTTTAACAATGCGCCCGCGTAATGATGATTGGAAGTGATTGAAAAGTGCCAATTAACTTTGATGGCATTGTAATATTGAAATGGGGAAACATTGATGATCTTTGACAATGTTTCTGAAATGATAATCAGAAATAGTATTGACAATAATGAATGACACTATTGTATTGATATTGATAGATTGATAGCAATAACACCGATGATCTTTGACAATGTTATCAAATAGCTGATTAAGGGGATACGAAGCATCGATAATCTTGGACAATGCTCCTGAAATGATGACAAGATTGATCAAATTGGAATAGGGTTTTGATCGATTGGTTTGAAATTGGGTTAATTAGGCATCGATGATCTTGGACAATGCCCTAGAATGGTCAGAATGAGTCCAAACAATTTTGGAAGTGATTAGGAATAGAATAGGATAGGTTTGAATCGATTTAGGAATGTTTGGAATGGTTTAGGATCAAATAGGATCAGTTGAGGATCGAATAGGATCAGTTTAGGGTTGATCAGAAATGATTTGGAAAATGATTGATTTGATAGAGAAAGTAGAATTGTTAGTAAATAATTAAACAATTTTGCAATATTCAATCATTGATGAAAGACACAATTTCACCATACAATAAATATCATATGCACCACATAGAGGAATAATTAGGTCGCAAAACAATGTTTTGATTGTAATGCTAAAAATGTTAAAACATGTAGACCATCAGACTCAAACCATTTTTAGGTGCCTACATTTTACCCCTCTTTGATACAATGTGATTATGAGCATTGTGTCAAAGAATCTTGAAGAAAATATAATTAAAACATGCCCCAATGATAATGGGATACATAGGTGCCCCCTCGAGAAATTGTCCAAAAAATGTAAATGATAGGTCGATTTGTCGACAATGCCAAGATGGATCCACAACAATGATTGGATCAAAAATTGGAGGTCAAATGCAAAAGATATGGGGTTTAGAGTGTCAAAATCATCATGACCAATACAAAATGCAAGGGTTGCATGTCCATCTAGGAAACCAAGAGGCTATAAAAAGGCTTGGAAGGGGTTTTGTAGCTCATTTTCACTCTCTCATTTGTAAGAATTGAGCTCTAGAGAAAAGAACATGGATAGAGTGCCAATGGAGAATTAATGTGGAGAATGAGTTCATAGCTACTGATGGTCGGCTGACCCGAGACCTAAGGTGAGTACATCTAGTCCTCTTAGTGGTTTTCAACCTTTTCATGCATTTCTAGGCAGTTTTAGGGGTCAAACGGGGCCCTACAGGGGTCCACATGTGCCACCTGTGCAGGTCACGTGCCCACCTGCACAGGTCACGTGCCCACCTGCGCAGGACAGGTGCCCACCTGCATATTGTTCACATCAGGTTCACCAAATATAAGATCAACAAAGGGACTAGAAAGCATATTTAGGTAACCACAAACCCTAAACAATATGCTACCCTAACTAATCTAACATTAAAACCATTTGAATCAAGAGTTGAAACATATGCAAAATAACAAAAACTCCCTTCAAATGTAGTTCTAATGCCCTTGTTTCTTCTCCACTATGAGATTAATGTTTCTCTTTGCACAAGAATCCAAGTTTGCTAATGAGAGTACTAGAAGATTTACGATTCTTGAGGTTCTCAAAAATCTTGTGGTTAACCTTAAATGAGAGGAATGCATCCCATTTTATAGAAAAAGAGAGACGTTTAGGTGAGATAGCGCAAAATCTATGCATAAATACATATTTTGGTTGGTAGGATGTTAGGAAGCATGATATGGGGGAGGTCAAATGAGGAGATATTGAAAATATTTGTGAAGCACCTTAATAGGGATGAGAATCCTCAATTAAGGGATATGATATTTAGGTGGGAATAGGAATCATTAATCAATTTAATAATTCAATATTCTCAAATATTCCTCAAAATCAAATTATATTTATGAAATTATAAAAAAATCTCATAAATTAAAATTAGCCAATTAATTAATAAAAATTAATTAATTGTTGGAGACTTAGGGAAAAGTGAATAAATAAAGTTTATTTATTTATTCAATTAGGACTTAGGCTAAACTATGGGTTATTCATCCAAAGGGGGAAATTAGTGGATTATAGGTCAAATTGAAGGTCTTGATATCGAATTGAAAGGATTTTGATAATATTGATAAGGTTTAGGATCAATTTTGAGGGTTCCAGAATAGTTTAGGAAATCACAAGGCATCGATGAGCTTTGACAATATGCCCACGTAATGATGATTAGAAGTGATTGAAAAGTGTAAATGAACTTTGATGGCATCGTAATATTGAAATGGGGAAACATCAATGATCTTTGACAATGTTCTTGAAATGATAATCAGAAATAGTATTGACAATAATGAACAACACTATTGAATTGATATTGATAGATTGATAGTGATAACACCGATGATCTTTGACAATGTTATCAAATAGCTGATTAAGGGGATACGAAGCATCGATGATCTTGGACAATGCTCCTGAAATGATGACAAGATTGATCAAATTAGAATAGGGTTTTTATCGATTGGTTTGAAATTGGGTTAATTAGGCATCAATGATCTTGGACAATGCCCCAGAATGGTCAGAATGAGTCCAAACAATTCTGCAAGTGATTAGGAATAGAATAGGATAGGTTTGAATTGATCTAGGAAGGTTTGGAATGGTTTAGGATCAAGTAGGATTGGTTTAGGATCGAATAGGATTGAACAGGATTGGTTTAGGGTTGATCGGAAATGATTTGGAAAATGATCAATTTGATAGAGAAAGTGGAATTGTTAGTAAATAATTGAACAATTTTGCAATATTCAATCATTGATGAAAGACACAATGTCACCATACAATTAAGATTATATGCGCCACATAGAGGAATAATTAGGTCACAAAACATCGTTTTGATTGTAATGCTAAAAATGTTAAAACACATAGACCAACATGCTTGAACCATTTTAGGTGTCTACACTTACTGCCTTTATATTGCTTATCTTTACTATGTTGTGAAAATTGATGTGACAAAGTCTTTTGTGCCATAGCCAATGGTCATCTACTTTTGCAACAAAACAACTTACTTCTAAATTGAGCTGAAAAACATTGCCTTTAGTCTTAGATCCTGATGCAATCATATCTCCTTTTTTGTTATCCTTTGTTAAGCAATTGTCCAACACTTAGTAAGTTATGATGTAAAACATCAACATGAAGAACATCATCTATCTTGTTCTTTCCATCTAATGTAATAGAACCTCTACCTATGATAGGTTTGGGAGTGTTATCTCCAAGTCTAACCATACCACCTTTTTACTTGTCCAGATATACAAATCTATCTTTGTCTCCTGTCATGTGATGTGAGCATCCACCATCAATGATCCAGTCAGTTTTAATGTCTTCTTTGGAAATGAATGCTAACTCTTGTGCCTTCTTTTCATCTTCAATGTCAATTTCTTCAAGCATTTTCTCAATGTCTTTAATGGCAAAGAATACAATTTCATCTTCACCTGAATCATCATCAGTTACACCATCTTCAGCATGATAGCATTCCTTAGTATATTTGGGCTTGTAATCTGATCTGAAATTCTTGACTCTAGTAGGACACTTGGATGCAAAATGGCCAAATTTGTTGCATGAAAAACATTTGAATGGTAGCTTTCTTTCATATTTTCCTTTACCTTTCCTTTCTTTCTTGGCAATCATAGAAATGATTTATTCTAGTTCTATATCCACTTCCTCTTTCTCATTATTACTAGAGCTGCTCAAGGATTTCTTACCATGGACTGAGGCTTTGAAAGTTGTTTCACTTTTGGGTTTTGTCTTCAATCTTGATATCTCAATTGCAAGTATTTTGTTGATCAAAGTCTCTCTCTTGAAGTATTTTGAAAATTGCATGGTTTCAACCAAGATTTTTATCTTGATTTCATAATCTGTTATCAATGTAGTCATGAGTTTGTCCATTATGTCTTCCTCTAAAATTTCTCCACCATTGTTTCTGATTCCTGAAACTACTTCATTAATCCTCTAATTGTAAGCTCTATTGTTCTCTTCAGGTAGCATCTCTAAGTTTTTATACTTCTTTTTCCATGTCTTTCTCCATGCATTCTTTGCTTGAATATCTCCTTCAGACATATCTTCTAAATAATTCCATATGGTGTAGGCTTTGTCTACTTTCTTGATCTCAGAGAATTCACTGTCAGATAATGCACTTATAAGGGCTTCCTTGGAAATTGCATTAGCGGTGAGTACATCCTTTTGTTTACTAGTAGCATCATCTTTTGCAAGGTCTTTCAGAGAGGGAACAACAACTTCTTGTGTGGCTATTTAAAAAATGTCAAAACCAACGCACTGTAGATGTGTTATCATTTTGTTCTTCCAGTCAAGATAATTCTCTTCATAAAACTTAGGACTCTCTTTTCTGAAGTATGCCATCTGATCTACCTTAAGCTGTTAAGCTTTCTCTCCAAGGCACTTGGATCTGATACCAATTGTTTTGAATAGTCCCAAGAGATAACTGAGAGGGGGGGTGGGGGGGTGAATCAGTTATCTACAATATTCAATTCTTTTTTCAATTAAGTACAGAATAACTTTAAACATAAACTTCAACAAGATAGCACAGAATTGAACAACATAATTTTGGTAACGAGGAAAACCAAATTAGGTAAAAACCCCGGTGGGAATTAGCACCCACAAATAACTATACTAGTTTATAACAATCCTTGTTAGAAGATCTTGCAACCCTATTAGGAGTTGATCTTTACAATGAAATAAGTACAAAGACCCAGTCAAAGGTCAGACCCTATTAGGAGTCTTTTACAAATAACCCTGTTAGGGGTGAGGACATACTGTCTAAGAGCTCACTGCTCAAATGGTGAATGCTCCAACCTTCTGTAAGGTAGATATACACTATATCTGATAATGAACTATTTGATTAGACTTGCTATCTTGATCAATTCCAGTGAATTGTAATCTTCTTCTGTTTCTTCACATAGATCTTCAACTGATGAATGATGCCTAACTTTCTGCTCTTCTTTGTCTTTTCTTTTTCACTTCATTTTCACTCTTAGTGATCAAATTTGAACTTCTATATGTATCTTCCCTAAGGATAAGGTCATGACGGCTATAGGAAACACTTCATCAACTTCCTTTTCATCTTAACTAAGCACACAATCAAAGTTAGGACCGTGCAACTAAAAATGAGTGGATGTGTCACTTCACATAGTCGGCTCTTACCAAATTAACTCAAACATCATGCTTCTATTAAAACATGTTTAATGCCTTTGGATAATCATCATTAACTCATAACTAAACATGAATAAAAACATGCATATCCTAGAGATAAGTGCAACTCAAGAAACAATGTAAATATGTCAGCTCTTAACAGATAATCTCTAGAAACTGTAATTGCCAAAGAAAATTAACATAACTCAACTAAAACTGCATATCTGAATATGTGTGTATGACCATTGCATCCAGAACATGTCTACAACATAGATGTAAACACACAAGGATCTAGAATATCTGTACTGATAATTGCTTACAGGACACTGTTGTATATTATATGTTGTCATCAATGACAAACATACAATCAAGTATTTGTAGAGAAGTAAATCTCCAACAATAGGTTCCCAGTCCAAATGATAGAAGACTTAATGGATTGTCTAGGTGGAGCCAAGTATTTTACCAAAATTGACCTTAAGAGTGGGTACCACCAAATCAGAGTCAAGGAGGAGGATGAATGGAAAATGGCTTTTAAGACCACAAAAGGCCTTTATGAGTGCTTAGTTATGCCATTTGGGTTGTATAATGCCCCTAGCACCTTTATAAGGTTAATGAATGAAGTGTTAAAGGACTTCATAGGTAATTGGTTTGTGGTCTACCTTGATGCTATTTTCCTTTTTAGTCAGACAAAGGCAGACCACCTTAAACATTTGCAGATGGTTTTACAAAGATTGTATGAGGAGAAGATAACAATCAACTTGGATAAATGTGAGTTCATGAAACAAGAGTTGGTATAGCTTGGTTTTTTAATATCACAAGAGTGATTGGAAATGGATACTATCAAGGTGGAAGAAATCATAAATTTTCTTACACCTAAGTCTTCTATATAGGTAAGGAACTTCCATGGTTTGGCATATTTTTATACGAAGTTGATCAGATGCTTTAGTGAGATATATGCACCAATATTAGATATAATGAATGGAGGCATGGAGAATAAGTTTCAGTGGAATGAGAAATCCAACATGGGATTTGAGAATTTGAAGAAAAAGATAGCTACCCAACCAATCTTGGTACTTCCAATTTTTGAGAAGTTATTCACTGTTGATTATGATTCCAGCAACAGTGCTATAGGAGCAGTCCTAGGTCAGGAAGATAAAATAGTGAACTTCCATAGTGAAAATCTAAGTGATTCAAATAAGAACTAATCCTCATTTAACTTGGAGTTGTATGAATTGGTTCAAGCCTTGATAAAATGGAGGCACCAGCTCCTTCCTAAATACTTTGTAGTATATATAGATAATCAAGATTTAAGCTTTCTAAACTCACAAGCACATGAAGTTGGTAGAATACATTTAGGCCTACACATTTGCTATAAAGCATAAGAAAGGGTAACAAAACAAGGTGGAAGATGCCTTGAGAAGAATATTGTTGGCAGTCCAAGAAATATAGTTAAGGATCATTGGTGTAGGTAGTTTCAAGGAAATTTACCCGGATGATGAAGACTTCTTAGTTGTCTATAAGGTATGCAAAGACTTTCAAAACCATTTTCATAGTGAATATTCTGAATTTACTATTCAATAAGGTATTTTGTTTAGGGGAGGGAAAATGTGTGTGCCTAGAGGTTCAATGCAAGAGAACCTAATCCTCAAGAAGCATAGTGGATCACTTAGTGAACATTTTGGTGTTAATAAGACCATATAATTGGTTCAAAGATATTATTACTTTCCCAAGATGAACAAAGACATTAAGAGGTATGTGGAAACTTGTAATATCTGTCAGAAGGCTAAGGGAAATTCATCACATGGATGGTTTTATCAACCCCTTCCAATCCAAAATAGACCATGGGAATGTTTTAGTATGATTTTGTGGTTGGACTCCCTAAAAAAAAAATAGGGTTTGGACAGTATACTTGTGATTGTGGAAAGATTTAGCAAGATGGTCCTTTTTTGTGCCATGTGAAACCACTCCTGATGCCTGTTACATAGCCAATATTTTATTTAGGGAAGTAGTTAGGATCCATGGACTACCCTAGAGTATTGTGTCAGATAGAGACACCAAGTTCATGAGTCACTTTTGGAAGACTTTGTGGAAAAATCTTAGCACTAGCCTTTCTTTTGGTTCTGCATACCATCCTCAAATAGATGGGAAGAAGAGGTTGTTAATATGAGTTTGGGAAACCTCCTAAGGTGTCTCACTAAGGAGTATGGATAGACATATGACCAAATCATTGCTCAAGAATAATTTTCTTATAACGACACCATAAACAGATCCATGGGTAAAAGTACTTTTGAAGTGGTTCATGGGATTCATCCAAGAGGCATAGGTGAACTTGGAGACTTAGGAAATAATACAATGAGAAGTGGTTATGTAGAGGAATTTTATTATTCCATGAAGGAGATACATGACATAGTTAAACAAGCACTTGTGGATAGTACCACCAATACAAAGGTCAGATTTGATGAGAGGAAGAAAGATGTTTCCAAGTTGGTGATCTAGTGATGGTCCACTTGAATAAGGAAAGTCTGCAGAAAGGTTTCCCTAACAAGCTCTAGATGAAAAGAATAGCCCATCTTAGTCAAATATGGGAATAATTCTTATAACGTGGAGTTTCCTGCAGATATAGGACTCTCTCGTGTTCAATTTTGTAGATATGGTGTTATGTAAAGGACCAGTTCTAGAAGGAGATCATGGGCACTCTGAGGTTGCAGAGGATGTAGGAGTACTAAAGTTACCAGTAACACCAAGACCATAGGAAGAGAAAATATTGAACTCCTGGGTAGGTAAGAAGACAAGGACCAAGGTGTACATGGAATATCTTATCAAATGGCAAGGAAAGGAAGATTCAGAGGCTACTGAGATTTTGACTTCTTTTTGTTTAGGGGAGAATGGTGCAGGAGAACCTAGGGTTAAAGCCCTCCATTTTTTTGTGAAAATTATTCTTATGGTTGTTAGAGTGGTTTAGGAAAGTTTAGGGTTATTTTGGAATGTTTTAGGGATATTTGTATTTGAATTGTGTGGTTTTTGGTCTAAGTGACCTTTGTATGTCCTATTGGACAAAATAAGTCAAAATGTGTGTTGGGAAGCCAAAATGCTTAGGAATACATTTTTGGGGTGTTTTAAGTCACAAGAAATGGTTTAAAACCTTTTTTAAATCATTCATGGAGTTAGAATCGTGAAAAATCAAAATTGTAACAAACTGCAAAATGTTGCTTGAACAACATTTGTAACTTTTGAAAGTTGCTTGACAACTTTTCCCAAAAAGTTGCTCTCTATCCAAAATCAGTTTTGGATCGGTTTGAGAGGTTTTCCTAGGAGGATGAAGCCTATTTGAAGACTTCTATGGCATTGTACAAAGGTTGGATTTTTTTTTTCAATTTACAGACAATAGCAAGTTGTTGATTTTGTACTGTTGTTGTTTTTGTGCTTTTCAATTCATAAGAATTATAGATGGATTGAATTCAATAGTTTTTCAATTTTATTAAATTATGATATTTGTTTCTTAGTTCTATGTGGAGTGTATTTTTTCATAGGTTTCATTTTGGGTTTTTAAATAAAATCTTCTTCCAGTTATGTGTTCTCTGGACTAGTCTGGACTGTATATAGAAAACATGGCTCCTTTGGAATTTCCCACCATGGAAAGTAATTATTCCTTGGAGGAATGAAAGAGGAGCCATTGTACAATAATTTCCCTTTTGTTTTAGTTTCATAGTTTGCAATGTTGATTTTTGAGCTCCATCCCTATGCAATCTTGGAAATAGCCTAGCTAGGGATTCTTGAAGAACATATAATTTAATTTGTAGGGTTGGATTAGATAGTGAAATCCAAGAGTTGGAGGATGGTCTTTGGTATTTGAGAAGACCCTGAGAGTAGTGGTGAAGGCCGATGAGTCCATTTCATCTAGTTTTGTGAAGAATTACACAAATTGAACTTATTAGACCTACTTTTAAGGACAAAATCCCTAAGAGTATTGAGGTACTCTACAAAATATTTGAGGACCCCTAAACTTTTAATTCCTTTGAGTTTTACAAAAGGGTATTTGAATCAAAGATCAATTTGGGGACTTGTTTGCAAATTTTTGGAGTTATTCCAGTTTAGGAGCCTGGATAGGGCTACAAGAAACCACTAGCCCTAGTCCTAGAATTGAGGAACTCGATTGGTGAATGGATGAGTTAGGGCTCTAAACCTTAAAGAATGGAGTCAAAAAACACATTTTGGTGTGTGTATAACCCTAAAAAAACTGTGAGTGTGATTTGTATTAGTTTAGTGGAATCTACCCTAGTAGATTTAGTGAAACATGAATACACTATTGGTAGAGTGGTTCTTGAATTGAAGGGTAAGGGAAATAAGAGTTATTCCCTTAGATTAGGGTTTGTGAAGAAGCCCCATTATGTCTAGAGAAGAGGCCTTGAAGTGATTCAAGCTGAATCTATTAGAGAACACCTCTATCATTATTAAAGATACCCTCCACACAAATTTCTGAAAGCAATTTTGCTAGTGTATATGAATACTTAAGGTGGTGGGTCTAGTTCGACTTAAGCCGCATTATTAGTTTGAATTTGAATTTTTATTGAATATGCTAAAATGAAATTTTTGAGCTATGTGAATAACTCAACTAGCTCTTGAGGGATCTAGATTTCCCCTAGTTTTGTTGACAAAGTTGATTCTGAAAAATCCTTAGGGTGGTTGAATCCTTTTTAGTTATCTTTTTTCTTTCATTTTTTTTTGAGGTCTTACTATAAATTGTTACAGGTGAAGTGTCTCTATAAATTTTTTTGGGAGGGCTTTACTACACTTGTGATGTGTTTTTCAGCATAACAAGTTAGTCTACATCATGGTGGCCAAACTATTTCTAATTTTTTTTTTACGTATATTTATTATGTGATTATTATTTAAATTATTATAATTTTAATACATATTGTATAAATTTACTAAGGGTATCTATGAACCCATATAAAAATGAGTAAAATTCAAAAGATTGAATCGAAAGGGCACATAACTCACCAAATATACAAAACCCCCCAAAAATTGATAGTTTGACCACTTTATAGAACAATCACAAACTTGAACGGAACAAACAACTAAAGAAATAAGAAACCAATGTAATGGAGACCTCATTTTCAATAGTGGTCAGGCAAAATAACTTTTAACCTAGAGTGTACCCATATAACGAGTAACTTAAAAATCTTCAAATAATTCCCCTTTTGAATCGAAATTTGCATAGTTAGCAATATGAATAAATGCGAGTCCATGGATAACTTCCTTATATGGGGAATTGAGCAATGCAAGACTCATTTTTCAATGGTGCTAGGGTGAAATAACTCATATACTAGAGTGTAAAATTAGGATTAACTTAAAGGTGCTTCATGATTGAGCATAATTCAAACAAAATGACTCAAATAAAGTTGTTGGTGATAAATATAAAAATACCTTTTTTGAAGAGCATATGGGTATTGCCCTCAAAATTAGGCCTTCACAACTCAACTCAAATTGAACAAGATATTATTGTCAAGATTGTAGAGAAAGGTTACTTAGGGAGAAAAAACCTTCTGATCCAATTTTCTACTCGTGTCATAAACTTTTTTCATTAGACATTGAAAAATATCTCTCTTGAATGGAAGATTTGCTTTCCAATCTTCCCAAATTACCTATAGCTTGAGGAAAAATTTGCATTACAAAAGCCATTTTGATGAAATGGTGTGGCACATGAGTGAAAACAAAACACTTAACCCCTTAAGGGTTTGGTATGATCCTAGAGGAATATACAACTCGAGAAGAGAAACTAAACCATCATAGGCATGCCATGAGTAGTCACAAAGAAAGAGGAATGAGATAGGATTACCCAACTTTGGTAAATAAATTTTCTGACTTCTTGCACTCACGATAGCATTAGGAGGAAAAACATCATCAAAACTATTATCAAATATCATTCTAGGATCATATTTCTTTATAAAATCCATTACAACCCAAATACTTAGAATAGTGAATTTTCATGTTCCTTTCATTATTCTAATACACATTCTCTTTGTGATTGTGTGGATTTTTAACAATTTTTTGAAGACTTAATTAACAAACACCTAATTCTTCTAACACTAGATAGTGTACATTTTTTGCATATACCTTAGTTATGCATTTCCTATTATGTTTCTCTCCATTATGTTATTTTCTTTGCATAATGAGCACTAAGAGCATCATAATAGGATTCTCTCTCTTTCTCTATAAACTCGGGGGCAAGAGATCATGGTTTATTTCTTATTTTGAGATCCATTTTGTCCTTTTGTTAGTATGTTCCTTTACATCCTTGTTGGTGTGCATTTTCTATTTTACAAAGGACATTAACATCTTGAGTTGCAACCTTATGCTTTTTTACAAGTGTATATATTGTATACATAAGAAACTATTTAGGGAGATTAATGTGTCTTCCCTTATCCTTTTTCCTTTTCTCTGTCATGCATCCAATATCTAATGTGATCTGGCTTCTTTTATAGTATGATATAACTTCTTACAAGGATTTATTGTTTTACATAAGGATTTTCATCCCAAGTTGCAATCTTATGCATTCTTGAAGGCCCATATTATTAAAGGATCTGTCACTTAGGGCGCATATTGGATTTCTTTCCTTTCTCTCTTTTGAAGGATCTTTTATCTCTCTTTTTTTCTCCTCTCTTTTATGCTACAATTTCCTCCTAGGTATGGACATTATTGTTCATGGATCTTTCTCCTTCATGAGATTAGTATCCTCCTACAATCTCTTCCTGACTTGGATGTGTATATCTTGTATGATTGGGCTGATCACTAATTAGACATAAGGTGACATTCTTCCCCCTCTCATTTTCTTTCTTGGAGTTGTTATCATTCAACGATAGTGCATTCTTTTGGCATGAGCTCTTTGTTTCGTACAAAATACTAACATCTTTGCTTAACAATTTGTTGCATATCTTGAAAAGAGCATGTATATAATTTAATGATCATCTTCTTTTCCTTCCTTGGTGATTTTGTTCCTTTGCATATATTTTGTATCTTAAATATGTATGATTTACATTACATGTGAAACTTATTTTACTTGGAATTGCATATATTGCAGCTATCATTAATGTTGTATTATATTTTATCTTTCCCTCATACTTGGGGGGAAAGATTGTTTGCACATTATTCTCTATTTTTATAAGGATCTATTTTCCTCAGTACAATATCCTTTGTTTATCATGTGACATTCTTTTCTTGTAAAGAATTGATTATTTTAATTTGGGATTCTCTTAAACATGAGGTGTGCATCCTTGATCACTACCTCTTGTTTATTTTCAAAACCATGTTCTTTGTAAACATATGTTCTTGCTCTATGATTCAAAGTTTTCTATCCTTCATCAAGAATCCCTATTTGTAAAGACTAAAATTTCAACTATGTATGCCACATAAGCTTTTAACATAATAAGTCGAAATTCAAAAAAAGTCAAAAGACCAAGTCGACATCTCAGTCAATTAATTCCAAAATTTACACCAATGAAGTTCATACAAATGACCATCTTGTTGAAGTACAATGAGTCACAAGATATAATACATTCAGATGCATGCCGACCAACTTGTCGGTTGTCAAAAATCAAATAAACAAATTACTTTGATACAACAAAGTGATTACATCCAGAAGTGTCGACCAGCTTGTCGATCACTAGATAAAGTACAACATGAAAAATAGAGAAAGAAGAGAAGAAATAAACACTGGAAGTATCAACTCATCGGGTTCTATCTCCTGAGCCTCAGACTGAGTCCCTTATGCTTCCTTGAGAAAAGAGGTGGGGTCTAGGCACTTTTACCACCCAACCGTGGAGTGGTCAGCTCCGAAAGTGATGAGCTTCCCCGGGGTTCTTCCTGACACGAAGAATGCCCCGTCCCTGCATGAGAGGCCTAGCTTCTCACCACTGGCAGATTCGGATGGTCTTAGTGCAGCCGTGTAAATTAACCTACAAGCACATATGCCTATAGTAGGTTCTATACAACGGATGTAGCAAGGGGTGAAGTTAACCAAGCATAATCAATAAGAACTTATGCAATTTTCTACTTTGGCCAAAGTAATTTCTATCCAAGTTTGAACTGGCAGGTAAGAACATTACCCTCCCTTGTAATCTACATTCGGCACATCTTCCATCAATTGATACATTCCAGATTCCGCATGAAACAATAAAATAACAGCATTTCTAAAACTTAATTCAATAAATTTATCAATCACTTCAATGTGCATATCAAATCATTTAGTATGATAAAACTAAATTTCTGCTATAAGGTTTCACCCAGTCTGCTCTGTTTAGGTAAAACTATGGTTTCCAAACTTAACTATAAAAGAATCAAGCATTTTAGACAAATATAAAAATTACTCCGTTAGTAAACAGCATAGCGAAATTAGTATCTTCTAAATTCAGAATTATGGAAAACTGATATTTAAGGTGTTTCAGCTGCTTTAAAGACTCACGTAACCGCTTTAATCTTATTCCCATTTTCATCAGGAAGGAATCATAAGATTAAGTGGGTTTAACAGGTTAATGTAATGTAGTCTATCCAATGCTTCAGGTTTTTATATTTTCTCCTCAGCCGGGACTAAGAGAAATTTATCAAGGCTAATGCAAGAAAATCTTGTTGATGTTGAAGAATGCTCTGTTTTCTTCTTACTCGGGTTTAAGAGGGGTATTAGAGTATAATTTAGTATATTCTATCTGAAGCTTAAGGTTTCTCTATTTCCGCTTAGGGAATTTAACTGATACAAGCCAGTTCCTTGAATCTGCAGATTAGATTGCAAAGAAAAAATACCCTCTTCTATGTTAATTCATGCCTATGAATATTGTCAAATGGCAGAGATCTAAACAGTCATGAAATCAACTATCTATATCCATTTGAGTAAACTATATGTTATTTTATATAATGCTAATACTCAGAAACTACTACAGCAGACATAGTAAGTATACTATAGATTCCCCACAAAACTGACTCTACTAATTACCCATGCGTCCCAGCCTCTACCGCTAGAACAATTTGTAATATCCCAAAAAAAGATACTAAAAAAAAGACCCTAATTTCTGCAAACTAAGGCACAAATCTGATAACAAGAACTTTTACAAACTAGGGCATAATCTGGAAATGAACTTGCATCAAATTATTCTCATTAAATCTCAGATTTCAAAAAATATCTAGGACCATGAATAGACCAAAAGAGAAACACAAAGTCCAAAAGAATGTAAATCAAAATTTTAGCAAATTATTTGTTTGGGCAAGCTTTTTTTGCTAGGCATGCATCGAAGGTGGAAACATTAACAAAACACGTGAACTGCTGTGCAAAAAAAAACCTGATTTAAGAATGGAGAACGTGGACTAGAATCTTCAAGGAATTGTGGAGAACTTTAAGTAGGTACGAAGATTAAAAAAAAAAAAACTGCCAAAAGAAAAACATGGTAATAGCATAAAGATTTCTAACTACGTCTTCCTATGCCCATAGACCTAGACTATAATCTTCCCTATCTCTCGAACAAGCACATCTTATGAAATTTATTTATAATCCAAGAACATTTACTGATTTATGATTTACGATGCATCATAAGAAAGGAACCTGTGATGCACGAGCTGGTATATTTGCAATCTTCTTTTCCGTCCACCACCTGCATCCACTTCTCTGCTTGCCAAATCTCTCACTATCATTTTCGAGTTTTTTTTTTGCAAAACAAAAAAAAAAGTGTCCATAATGCAAACAGTTGGCGGAATAAATCCACTCCTGCCATAACTAATTCTTGGTTTCACCTCCCAGTAAAATGAAATTAACAAACAATAAAAGTGCACATAATTCACATTATTTTGTTAATTCAAATTCCTAACACTTCAAAGATAGCCTAATAAAAATCACATTTCCCACTCAGAATGAATTAATAAATTTTGACATTTATTTCACAACATGATATGAACATAAAATAATCTTACTAATTTATAATTACATTATTTTACTTCCTACTACCTCACAATAATGAGCAAGTATTAATAATGTCAATGCATCTATATCTATGTATATTTGTGATGTGTGTGTGTGTCACTCAGTCATCTGAAATTGACACTACGCAAGGAGCTAGACCTCTCTCCTCGACCACACCTCTATCCTCCAACCTGCAATCACTCAAACACTCGACAAGTAAACTAACATCAGTAATTCACATGATAAATATATCTCCAAATTTA
>MU223748.1:728251-739899 GCA_018584345.1 Thuja plicata
AATTACTTTGATACAACAAAGTGATTACATCCAGAAGTGTCGACCAGCTTGTCGATCACTAGATAAAGTACAACATGAAAAATAGAGAAAGAAGAGAAGAAATAAACACTGGAAGTATCAACTCATCAGGTTCTGTCTCTTGAGCCTTGGACTGAGTCCCTTACACTTCCTCAAGAACAGAGGTGGGGTCTAAGCACTTTTACCCCCCAACCGTGGAGTGGTCAGCTTCGGAAGTGATGAGCTTCCCCGGGGTTCTTCCTAACACGAAGAATGCACCGTCCCTGCACGAGAGGCCTAGCTTCTCGCCACTAACAGATTCGGATGGTCTTAGTGCAGCCGTGTAACTTAACCTACAAGAACATATGCCTATAGTAGGTTCTATACAACGGATGTAGCAAGGGGTGAAGTTAACCAAGCATAATCAATAAGAACTTATGCAATTTTCTACTTTGGCCAAAGTAATTTCTATCCAGGTTTGAACTAGCAGGTAAGAACATTAACCTCCCTTGTAATCTACATTTGGCACATCTTCCATCAATTGATACATTCCAGATTCCACATGAAACAATAAAATAACAGCATCTCTGAAACTTAATTCAATAAATTTATCAATCACTTCAATGTGCATATCAAATCATTTAGTATGATAAAACTAAATTTCTGCTATAAGGTTTCACTCGGTCTGCTCTATTTAGGTAAAACTATGGTTTCCCAACTTAACTAGAAAAGAATCAAGCATTTCAAACAAATATAAAAACTACTCCGTTGGTAAATAGCATAGCGAAATTAGTATCTTCTGAATTTAGAATTATGGAAAACTAATATTTAAGGTGTTTCAGCTGCTTCAAAGACTCACGTAACCGCTTTAATCTTATTCGCATTTTTGTCAGGAAGGAATCGTAATATTAAGTGGGTTTAACAGGTTAATGTAATGTAGTCTATCCAATGCTTCAGGTTTTTATATTTTCTCCTCAGCCAGGACTAAGAGAAATTTATCAAGGCTAATGCAAGAAAATCTTGTTGATGTTTAAGAATGCTCTATTTTCTACTTACTCGAGTTTAAGAGGTGTATCAGAGTATAATTTAGTATAGTATATCTGAAGCTTAAGGTTTCTCTATTTCCACTTAGGGAATTTAATTGATGCAAGCCAGTTCCTTGAATCTACAGATTAGATTGCAAAGAAAAAATAGCCTCTTCTATGTTAATTCATGCCTGTGAATATTGTCAAATGGTAGAGATCTAAATAGTCATGAAATCAATTATCTATATCCATTTGAGTAAACTATATGTTATTTTATATAATGCTAATACTCAGAAACTACTACAATAGACACAGTAAGTATACTACAGATTCCCCACAAAACTGACTCTACTAATTACCCATGCGTCCCAGCCTCTACCGCCGGAACAATTTGTAATATCCCAAAAAAAGATACTAAAAACAAGACCCTAATTTCTACAAACTAAGGCACAAATCTGATAACAAGAACTTTTACAAACTAGGGCATAATCTGGAAATGAACTTGCATCAAATTATTCTCATTAAATCTTAGATTTCAGAAAAGATCTAGGACCATGAATAGACCAAAAGAGAAACACAAAGTCCAAAAGAATGTAAATCAAAATTTTTGCAAATGATTTGTTTGGGCAATATTTGTTTGCTAGGCATGCATCAAAGGTGGAAACATTGACAAAGCACATGAACTGCTATGTAAAAAAATACCTGATTTAAGAATGGAGAACGTGGACCAGAATCTTCAAGGAATTATGGAGAACTTTAAGTAGGTATGAACATAAACTAACACTACGTAAGGAGCTAGACCTCTCTCCTCGACCACACCTCTATCCTCCAACCTGAAATCACTCAAACACTCGACAAGTAAACTAACATCAGTAATTCACATGATAAATATATCTCCAAATTTAACTAATCATTTTAAATTTGCAACACATTGCTAATTTCCATCTCATTTAATTAAACAATTACCAATTTCCATAATTACCAAG
Source organism: Thuja plicata (assembly GCA_018584345.1). Classification (NCBI taxonomy): domain Eukaryota; kingdom Viridiplantae; phylum Streptophyta; class Pinopsida; order Cupressales; family Cupressaceae; genus Thuja; species Thuja plicata. Next base: position 730,260 of record MU223748.1, read on the forward strand.
GCATGTCGATTCATCAAGTCGGCATAAATCAACTTAACGATCCACATAATAAGGAGGTCGCAAAACCGGTCGTGACACTATTTAACCTAGTGATAAGGAGATAAATGGGAGCATTCTTGTTTACCTTCTCCTCTTCATCTTGAAGATGTTATTTTTGTCCAAGAACTCCTCTTGGGGGTAGATGTCTTACTAACAAGATCTCTTCCTTTCAAGGGTATTTTTCTACAAGCAACATATCCTTTCACAATTATCTATTTTCCTTAGCTCACGAGAGTCATCACTCTTGGATAAGTTTATGGCATACATTATTGTCTAAGGATATCTATTTGTTGATTGAAGTAGGTATCATTTTTTTCTCTTTCCTTATGATGGCATCTATGTTACTACCATATAGAGGGGGAATATGCACATCCCTATTTTTATATTAACACATGGTCCCTATACTGACCGCACACACACACACATACAGATCCTTTTGGAAGACAATTATTTTCTACATGTCTGATCTCCTTTCAAATCCTTATGGAATAAAATACTTTTCCTTATCCCTGATATTCTTGAAGATCCTTGTGGAAGAAAACACTTTTCCACATGCCTAATCTCCTTTCAGATCCTTTTGGAAGACAATGCTTTTCCACATGTCTGATCTCCTTTTAGATCATTCTGAAAGACAATGCTTTTCTACATGCCTAATCTCCTTTCAAATCCTTGTGGAAGATAATGCATTTCCACATGCTTGATCTCCTTAAAGATGCTCATGGAAGAAAATTCTTTTCTAAAAGCCTGATATCCTTTTTGATCCTTTTGGAAGACAATGATTTTCCACATTCTTGATTTCCTTTTTGATCCCTATGGAAGAAAATAATTTTCCACATTCCTAATCTCCTAAGCCACCCTGAGCACAAAAACACCTTAAACCACCCCTAAGCACAATCTCTCTCTCTCTCTCTCTCTCTCTCTCTCTCTCTCTCTCTCTCTCTCTCTCTCTCTCTCATGCAGNCACACTCTCTCTCTCTCTCTCTCTCTCTCTCTCTCTCTCTCTCTCTCTCTCTCTCTCTCTCTCTCATGCAGGATCACCCTAAGGTCTTTTGATAGATATTTTTGTCATTTTGGCTTGTAGGTTGGTTTTTCCAACCATCAGTTAATAAAGACTAAGTTATAAATTCCCAAGTGTGTTTAATGTGTGTCTAGAGTCAGTAGTGATTAGGGTTTAGTAGTTGATGAGGTCAAGTTGTATCTAGGGGTCTATATCCTCTGAAGTTAACCAAAAGGTAAAAGGGTTGACCAAAACTCCAAAATGGAGTGGCATTCATAGTTTTTATGTTTTTGAGCGTTGTAAGGTCATATGATAAGTTTTAGGACCAAGTTGGGGCATTAGAGGGGATGAAATGTCATTCGAGCAAAAAATGTAAAAGTTGTCATGACAACATTTCCTAGAAATTAGGAAAGGGGTTTAATGGTGCCAAAATACCAACATGAGGGTCAAGACATGTGAGGATAAGGTATATAAGGTATAAAAAACCCTAATCCAAGAGGTAGTTGTCATATTGTACGGACTATGTGTGAGGAAGGAAGGATTTAGATTGTATTTTCATGACAGTGCTTTGATCTAGCTGTTTCATGGATTGAAATTTCTAAATTAATGGATTGAGAAATTTTATGTTGGAATGTACTTAATTTTTGTGGCATTGAATAAATCATTTTGTTTGACTGGTGAAGGTTTTTTAAATTCTTTTGTTATTACAGTTTCTTTGTTTGGTTCTGAGACAACTATGTAAATATGCCTCCCTCTTGAATTCCCATGCTCAAACTCCTATGGCCTCTTGGATTCAAGTAGGGGACTCCATGTACATTGTGTATATAGGTTGTGGATTCATTTTGTGTTGGGGAAGCAATTTTAGCATCAAGCCCTAGGTGAGTGCAAGTGCATTTTGGTTAGGTGCATAAATGGAACAGTAGCAAGAAAGCTTGCTCAGTGGATTCGTTGAATCCAATCAATGGTGCAGGAATGTATATGGGTGAGTCCTTGTTATTTGGATGCAAGGAGAAGTTTAGTGGAGTTGTGGAAGGAAATCAAAATGAACCAAGAAACTAGAGTGTGTACATGTTCCTTAAAACCCATGAAAATAGGGGTTGCTTGGAAAACTAGTGTACAGATAGAGTGGGAAGTTAAGACCTTGGAAATCCTAGAGTGTAGGAAAAACCCACAAGGAATCCATAACTAGTTCCCAAGGGTGTTAAGGTATTTTGGGATAAAATCCACTTTTTTAGTGAATAGGAGGGCTAATTAGGCCTAAAAGGCTACAAGGCCTTAAGAACTAGAAATCTTGAACCCGATTGAAACTAGGGCGAAGGATCCACAAAGTTGGAACTAGGGTAGTTAAAATAGAGCCAAGGAAGGTCAAGAATCCTAACACTACTAGGATAGGACAGTTGGGAAAGAAAGTGACCAAGACAAGACATGGATGTGAAGAGATATGGAGAGGGACTTAGTATGATTTTGAACTTGTTGGAAAGCTCCTAGATGTAACACCCCAAAATTGGAATCTTGCAACCCTAACCAATTTTGTTGCATTTGTCATTCTTCTTAATCATCTAAGTCCTATTGTACTAGACAATTCTGATAATTAACTGACTCTACTCGACCTAAATGTCAAATGTAGAAAATCCTAAATCTGCATTAATCATATATTATATTTAATTCCTAAATACCTATTTAGCTAAACAAACCTTATGATTGAATTAATTTAATTAATAAAGTCCTAGCACTTTAATTAAATTAAATTCACCCTCTTTAGCTAAGAAACATAAAAAATGAATTAAATGATATTTAATTATTAAATAAATATCCTCATTTTCAATAATTGAATTTAAGTATTCAGATAATTGAGAAAAAGAAATTATGAGGTCATAATTATTTAATTAATGGGATATTCTCTCAAAAATCTTTCTTCTGTTCAGAATTGGAAACTTCTCTTTAATTATGCTTTAAAGAGAGAGAAAACAGATAAAGAAAATAAAAAAATTAAATCAAAGAAAGAAAATAGTTAAAAGCAAAGAGAAAACAATTTATTGTTTTCTTTTAAATAAAGATTTCTATTCTAAACTGGCTTTTCTATCTATTTTATTTCAAAGAGGAAAGTTTCTATTCTGATCATCTCTGAGTCTATAAAAGAACTCTCATTCTTCATTCAAAACCCCCACTCATTTTTGATGCATTGTTAGAATACTGAATTATTGTCATATTTCTTCATAATCTCATATAGAATAATTTCATTATTACAATAGATTACTTTCAATTTCTAGAATAATTGCATTGCAATCATGTCTTAGATTAATCTTACATCTTTCAATTCTTAGGATAATCTTGCATTTTATTGCATTCATGGAGAAAAATCCTTCATTCCTAGATTGGTCTATGGTTGTGAGACTCTTGTTCTGAGAACTATTTTGAAACCCCGTCTGGATAGAAGGCAACAAGTTGAATCATGCAGGCTGAGAGGATGAATAATCTCATATTCATTCTTGTGTGTACTTGGTGAAGAAGGACTATGTTGAAGTGTATGGTGAGTTAACAACGCCAATTTACCACATACATTTTTGGTGCCCACCGTGGGACAGGTACATTCTATTCTGGCCTCATTTTTTTGCATTTTTTTGCATTCTGTCTGTACTTCTGTACAACTCTATTCTAATTTCGCGCGAACTTTCTAAGCATCTCACATGAACTTTCTAGTTCTTCGCGTGGCTCTCTGCACTTCTTCATGTGATCTAGTATACATTATCACACAAAATTATGTACCAGAGATTTTATTTCATATTTTCTTTTCTCAGTTTTCTAACCTCTTTCTATTTTTTGACATCTGTGTTTCTCTGATTTTATCTTTTGAAACAGCTTAACAGTGGTTTGCAGGATGCTGAGATAAAGAAAAGACATTATAAACTTCTAACATGTTTATTGCAAGATGCTGATATGAAGAAAGACATTACAAACTACTAATGAGTTTATTGCAGGATGTTTGTCGAATACCTTGCATGTTTTCACAAATTCTTATATCTATTTTTGGTAGTTAAAACACACTTTGGTTGGTGCTTAAAATGAATCATTGTCTTGTGTGATTGAAGTGTTTTTTAGATTGTAATCCTAAGAAATACATGAACCTATCCTCTCCCCTCACCTTTATGGATCTTGGGTGTAAGAGAAATTTATGTGATTCTTCTAGAGTGGCTACCTCCTAAGATCTTTACCAGAGCCGATGAGAGTGGATGCCCAATCAGTAACAGGATAAAGCCAAGCCCTTCCAAACTAGTATACAAAAAATGCTATTGTGATTAATGTCACAATAGACAGGTGTGAATTTGTTGTGGCAACCAAAATCTCCTCCAGTACCCTAGTGGTGTGTTAAAGTACCAACATTGTTAAGGTGAAAGCCTTGCTTTGAAAGGATTGGGAGAGCCCCCTTTATTGGGAAAATGACTTGATCACAACCACTTGAATGGATGACCTTACTACAAAATATTGTTCTAGTTTTTCAAAAACCCTCTATCTATTGGCGTGGAAGGTTAGAGACTGACTAAGATGCCCCACATTTTTATAGCTTTTAGTAGAGATAAAAGCCCTTTGGAAAGAAATTCCTTTCGGGTTCGAAGCTTGGTGTGCCTGAGAAGTGAGTGCATATGTAAGGAGGAGCCCGTGCCTCCAAGCTTCTAAGTTGTTCGCTAAGAGTAAGCATAGCTAAACTTCAATTCAAGTAGGGATTCAAAAAATATTGTCCTAGCTATCTGAGGATTGTGATGTTCTTGTTCTAGTACTACAAATATTTTGTTTAATGTGTTTTGCATGGGTTTATCATTTGAACAATCAAAACTATCGTCAAAACACACAAACTGTCAATCTTGAACATGTCCAAAACAATCTGTAACTTGAACTATCTGTCAGAAAATAGTATGACTTTATCTCAGGAAACACAAACTGGTCACAACATTATGATTCTATAAACATTCTTTTTTTCAACATTTGCATAGTTTCGCGTGACATTTCCCAATCTTTGCATGTTTTACTGAGAATCTTTGTGCGATATGACATACACTGTCACACGACATTTGGCAACAGTGCCATTATTCTGTCATCTTTTTCATATGTTAGTCTGGTGTCATTCTTCACGCGATACTGCAAAGTTTCACGTGGGTTGGTGAGAATCTTCGTGCGAAAGAGCATTTCTTCGCGCAAAACTGGAGTCTTTTGTCCAAAATAGAAAGCTATTTTTTGTCAATCAGGTGTACTTCTATCAAATCTAGTCTCTGATATTGGTCTTTTTTTCTGCCATCTATCTTCACATAGTCTAAAACTTGGTTTCTTGGATTGATAATTATGTGATTCTTGCTTAAACTGATCTTGTCTCATGTCTTTTTAGTCTCTGTCATTTGTGTTGTCATGCCTTGTGTCACAATATTCATCTCTTGGCTGTTCTAGCCTCATCTTCGATGATTTGCATCAAGGATACTTCACCTTTTGGCATGTTTTGTGCAATTACTTTGAGATAGTTTCAAGTTTGGTCCTAGTTCACATTCCTTGTTTAAAATTTGTCTATGACTGACACAACTCGAAGTGGCAAAACATTTCCTTCAATCAATCAAGATGAATCTGTAGTTTCCACACCATTACCAGCTACATCTAGTGAGGAATCATCTTGATCTTCTTCCCCGGTACGTTGACCTTACAATACATGGTCATTTCTAGTGGATCTTAGTTGGGTTTGAAATCCTTTCTTCTAAGAAGACCCAAATTCAGAGAACACTCAATCTTTTCATATCGAGTCTTTACACGTTGAATCCTTGCATTTTGGCAAGATGGCAGATCATAACTAATCAGGTGAGGTTAGCAGAACTAACCTCTTTAAAACTTGGGGTAAGTCCCATTCTAGAGACCCCCATAATGATGTAGAAGTAGAAATCACTCAAGAAGAGATTGCATAAGCTCGTGCTAAAAAAAATTTCTATAGAATGATGGGAGTCCTCCTAGCTAAGGAGAAAGAGAAATACATTCTTGAACTAGCCAATCAAGGGTCTAAGTTACCTTCCAATTATGTTGTAGAAACACTTGTTGAGAAAGAGGAAGAAACTAAAAATTCCTGCTTGCGAAAAGAAATGTAAACTATGCAAGAGAAACTCTCTCAACTCTTGAAAGAGAAAGACAAACCTGTCACACAATTCACACTGGAAAGCATCTGTCCTTTCCCATTTGACAAAGATCTTTGCATGCCTCCTTTTCCCAAAGGAGTTGAACTTCCTAAATATGACAAATACTTGGGTACATCTAACCCTCAAGGCCATTTGAGAGAGTTTGGTGCTCTCACCATGGAATTCATATATGACACAACCTATCTTATGTGTCTTTTCCCATGTAGTTTGGGAGGGTCGGCTATGGAATGGTTTTCTAGATTACCAACTGGCATCAAAACTTTTGATGAAATTGCCAATTTATTTCTACAACACTATTCTCACAACATCCAACATCCGGCTCATATCTGAGATCTTTGCAACTTGAAACAAAATCATGGGGAATCCTTCTTGGCATTTCTCCAAAGATGGAGACAACTCTATACACTATATTCTTGTAAGATACCTGAATCTAAAAAGTTGGGCATATTTCTTGATAATCTTCTCCCCAACTTTGGGTATCAAGTATAGCTACAAGGTCCTCTAACCTTTGATGACATGATTAAACAAGCTATACGAATCGAGACATTTATGATCAACAAAGGAGAATTGGCCTTACATAAGGAAAATAAACAAGGTTCTTCCTCTTCAAGAAAATATAAACCCAAATCTCCATACAAGAACCAAAATGTTGTGAATGATGGAGTTGTAGACAATGTGACCCCTAAGTATTCCAAGGCTACTTTTAATCTCACTACCACGATGCAAGTAGCCAAAGCCACTAAACAGGCTACGACAGATTCCAAACTGAGTACTTCATGATTTTCTAAACCTAAACCTTGGGCTCCTAGACCCAAGCGTGAATTCACTCCTTTAGGAGAGCCTCTTGAGGCAGTTTACAAGACTCTTGTGGACAACCATTTACTCACTCCATTGGATAATTCATGACCTTATGATCCGTAACCAAGACCCTCTTGGTGGACTGAATCTGCTTATTTTTATTTTCACCAAAACAAAGGTCATAAAATGGCTACTTGTCTTAAATTGTGGCACAAAATCTAGGATCTCATTGATCGTGAGGTTATTGTTGTGGGAGGTCACAACAAAAATTTTGATCACCAAGCTTTCAAAGATCCATTTCCTCCTCATGGAAAAGGTGAATCATCTAAAGGAAAAAATACCGATGCTAAGGTCAACTATACATACACCAATAATGACAATGTCATTAATATGGTTGAACCTGTTGATGCTAAATATTGTAATGTCATCATTCTCAAGGGAAAGGAAGATACTTCCAAGTCTAAAACACCTTTCATTTTGTGAGGGTCTACACCTCCATCTTCTTAACAAGAGTAGTCTCAAGTCAGCGCTAATGTTGTTACTCGATCTCATTCTAAGATCATCATCAAAGGCCCTGAGCCTTCTCTGCCTACATCAACTCAACCTTCAGACAAATCTAAGGTTGACTCTACCAATAAGAATCCAAAAGTGGGTTCTTCATCCAATTCTGCCAATTACAGCATTCTCGATCAATTGCAATGTACTAATGCTCAGATAACTATTTTTGAGCTCGTAAAAATCTCCCCTACTCACAGGGAAATCTTCGACAAAGCCCTCACCAAGGAAAATATCCCAAAAGAACTTGATCTTGACTGGTTTCAATCCATGGTATGTCACTTAACCTCCTCACATTACTTGTCTTTCTCTGAGGAAGATGACCATTCTTTGAGTCACCCACATAATAACCCTCTGCGCATTGAAGTCATGATTGGTCCAAAGCGTGTTCGTCGTGTTCTCATAGATAACGATGTTGGCCTAAATATTTTCTCTGCTAGTTTACTTATTGAGTTAGGCTATGGCAAAGATTGCATTGATGCTCACAAAAAGATTACTATTAAGGCCTATGATGAGGAAGAACGTAAATCCAAGGGGCTAGTTGTGTTTCCAATTAGAGTTGGCCCTGTTGAATGTGATGTTATCTGTCGAGTGCTTGACATCCCTTTGGTATACAATATTTTGTTATGAAGGACATGGATCCATGAAATGTAGGTTGTCCCTTCCACGTACCATCAGTGCATTAAATTCCCATTCCAAGGATCTGAAGTGACTATACCTGCTAATACACGCTATGATTACAATGCCCTCACAAAATCTGCTGACATCTTTGTGCCTACCAATAGAGAATCTATTGAACTCCTTGAGAATAAATTAAAAGAAATGAAAAAGAGTTTCACACTCAAAGAAACTGATATGGGAGGATATCGAATTGAACCTATGTTGTCTATTACATATTTTCCTTTGTCTCCACGCTCTTTTGGGAGACCTTCTGAGAGCACTAAACCTTCTATAGTTCCTCCTCCAACAAAGTATGGTGGTACCTTTGTACAAGCCATAGTACCATTAGAAGAAGAAGTTGAAGACAGAGCTATCAAAGCTTGGATCTATAAAGGAGAAGACAATTCTAAACAAACCACTCCTCCTTTTGACATCAAACCTGAGCAATATGGCAAAGGTTTATCCATTATGCAACATTTTAGCTATAAAGGAAATGGTCCCATAGGTTCAAATCATAAAGGATTGATTACACCACTTGAAGCTATTGGTCATAGAACACGTGACTCTATAGGTATAGGCTTCCAGAAAATCACATTTCAACTGGGAATAAACAAGTTTGTACCTCAAGAAGAGAAACAACCAATACCTGAAGAAACATCTAAAACTAAAGAACCTGAAGATAGCTCTGATGAGGATAATTTTCCTTATCCTATTCCTCTAGACCTGGCGACATTCTTTGCTGAGCTAGATAAATTTATACCATGTGTCAATACCATAGACACTGACAGTGATTCTGATTGTGATGCCCAAAAGTTCGGGTCAAAACACAACCAACAAATTTTATTTTTTTTAAAGTGAAAAAGTTCCACGTTGAAGTTGCGGAAAAGAGGATTCAATGACGTGGTCACAAAAGACTCTAGCGATCAACCTCAACAATGTTGTAACCATATGATGCTAGATGGTATCGAAGAAGATCGTTGATCATCTTCTCGATCAATATCGTCAATCATTGATCTAAAAAGCTTATAGGTTATCTAGGAGGAATTGAATGTTATAGTTTACGTCATTCTAAAAATAGGCTAACCATATCCCAATAGGGTACATATCAAGCCAATATGATTCTATAATTGTGTGGTCTATTTAAGGAAATAATGAATATAAAATTTAATTTGACGTTTACATCAATATTTGTTTTCAAATGAATAGATACTAATTCAATTTATAAATACAACATACCCCATTAATCAATGTACTTTTAACCAATTAATACTCTCAAAGGTAACATTAGTTTATGATAATTATTATCAAAGTTTATGATTCAATAATATTTATGGTAGTAATTGATAAATATGATATATATTAATTAATTATAATATTTATTAATTAGTTACTATACTTATAATATATCGATTAATAATATAATCAT